>JAOVYX010018002.1:0-21018 GCA_035668315.1 Drosera spatulata | reverse complement strand
AGAGGGGGTTTGGATAAGGTTTTTTTTTGTTTTTTTTTTTTTTTGTTCGTTTTAATTTTGCTTTTGTTCGCTGATGAAGATCGGTGGTGGGTGAAGAGGAACGGTGAAGCATTGTGAGGGGGTTGTTTGGGCCTTTCGTGGGTCATAGAAATGGCCCAGTTTGAGGGGATGGTTTTGGGCCTTTCGTGGGTTTGAGAAATGACCAAATGTTATTGGCTCATCGAACAGTCTCTCTCGATGCTTGAGTTTTCTGAGGTAAAAAATTTGATCCTTTCGTCCGTAAAGATTATAAAACAATTGACAAATGATTGACTTTGTAAAGTAATTTCATCAAGTTAACTTTGGATTGGTGTTTGTTAAACAGATTGGTCATAAGTTTCACGATTTAGTAATCAGATGGAGTAATGAAAAGAACTTAAGTTATGTGATATGATGTATTAAGAAAACAAAACATTAGTGCCATATATAAGAGATAGGCGATGATAACATATTAAAAGTTTGATATAACTAATAACGCTAATCAAGAATCAAGGATCAAGGATATGGACTCATTCTTCTTCCATTTAAAATCCAGAGTCCATGAAAACAAGGACAAAGATATCATCAAGCCCACCAGGGCTACTTCAACAAATGTCCAATATCCCACAATCACCAAAACCCCTAAATGGCAAAACCCGTACACCCAAATGGGTCTTTTACCCACAATCGGGTCGAGTCCTCGTGTCCTTTGCCCGGGCAAGCAACCCTGAACAACAGGGCCACACGACGCTCTGCAACTTGAGCCAGATGAAACATGGCATTGGCAGCAAGATCAGAAAACCTCATCAAAAGTTGCCGACAAAGAGATCCCATGTGAAACCGACCTATGAGTATTCACATATCAGTTCATCACTGACCACACACCACCATTACTCATCATTTCCTTTTCTGCCCCCTTGCATCTCCAGGATCGGGACTTGACCCAACACACCCAGAACTGTAAAAAATTGATTTTGACCCCTTTCCTCATCTGTTTTCTACTCGTAGCATGGTTTGACAATGACCCAGTTGCTATAATTGAGTACCCACATAGGTTTTCTTCAAGATTTTGAATTTTTGGTGAAAACCCATTATTTTTTTCATCAAAGTTTTGATCTTTGGGGGGCGAAGAGGGGATGGTAGGAGGAGGGCAAAATGGGAAGAAGAAGAAAAAGAAGAGGGGTGGTTGTGGGAGGAGGAAGATGACTGCTGAGCAAGCTCAGGCTTTGAGGGATGTGAATGAGTGGGTTTACTTGGAGAAAAGGGGTTGTGATGTATCTGCATCAGATGATGACGATGATGATTTTCGTGGGTTTTTGCCTAGGGTGATGATGGATCCTAGGGTTTCTGACGAAAGGGTTTCGTTTGAGTTGCATTGCCATTCGATTTTCAGTGATGGCTTCTTGTCTCCTAAAGCCCTTGTTGAGAAAGCTCATCAAAATGCGGTGAGCCTTTGTTTTTCCCATCTTTTTTATGGCTTAGATGACGAGTTTGGTATTTGTTGGATTTGCTAAGACAATCTTGATCTGATATGTGATATTTATGTTACATTTCCATTTTTTGTATGTGTTGTGCTTGTTTCATGAATTAAATGTGTGTGTTACGATGTTGGCAACATTGCTAGTGGATTGGGTCTGTTTTGCTTTTACGGTATGGAGTGTCAATTTCTCACTTCGACGAGAGTCGCAGGTTATGTTGCTGCTTTTTGCTTGGTTTTGTTGCTTGTTGTACTCCTGTACTTCATGCGCTTGTGTCTTGAGATAGAATGAACAAGTGAAGGATGAGTACTTGTGGTGATTGAATTGTTGGTTTGACAAGTGTTTATCCTGGGTACTTTGGTCTGAACTGAGATTCTTCTCAACTACGGTCTATGGGTGTATAATACTAATTCCTAACCACACAATATTTTTTAAAAATGAAAATGTTGCAAACAATTTTGGACGAATCAAAATGACAAAATGATACAATTATTTTGGGACGGAGATAGTAGTATAATTTTGACCAAAAAAAAAGTACAATTTACTATTTGTAGTCTGTTCGCCAATATAGTTGTTGTTCATTTGTAGACCATAATATTCTTTTGACCATGCGACCGTGACATAGTGTGTTCTGTAGTTGTTAATTTGATTCATTGATTGATTAATCTTGCTTCTCTGTCCGACTATCGATCATGTGTCAAGTCCTGGAGTTGAGGCAAGAGATATGTACTGTCTATTCTTCGCGAACTTACACCTGAATATAATAGTTGACGAACGGATTGAGTGATCATTATCAACGGTGCCGCACCTATGAAAATGTCTAAAGCGCCCAAACGACTCGCCGAAACCTTATGCGATGTAATGTGCTTTGTTTCCAACGATTTGGAGCCTGCTACACCAATTAGTCTTGCTTAAGTGCTAGGCATAATCTTTGGAAGTTGATGATGTTTTGCACATTTGACAAGAATGTGGTGCCTGGTGGTTTTTGGTGAACATTAACAATTGGGCCAAATATTCATGTAATATGCAAGTGTCTTCAAGCTATTTGCCGAATGTGTGATTTGCTGCTTCATTGTGTTCAGAACAGGTGAAAGTTCTTGCCCTGACTGATCATGATACAATGGCTGGCATCCCTGAGGTTCAAGAAGCAGCTCAGAGATATGGCATCAAAATAATTCCTGGTGTCGAGATCAGCACAATTTTCTCTTTAGAGTACGTTTCTAGTTGTTTTCTATTTTCTCCAGTGTTTCTTAACGCAAATTTGCTGTTTTGTTTCATTTTAATTTGTGCGCCGTGTGCCTCCTGGAAAACATGTCACCATGAAACCTCTATCTAGCAAAGGAATGTTCACTTAATGTAATTTATCAGATAGGAATCTAGGTATTTACATATTATTTCTGTTTGTCTTTTGCTGGTTGATTTCTCAGTATGAAAACATGTCACCATGAAACCTCTATCTAGCATCCGGTTAGTATCTGTATATAACGTATCTGGCCCTTACATTTTGTGCTTGTTTTTATATGATATCTGCATTGCTAAGTCATTTTGGCAAATGAATTTGATGAATGGGCAGAGATGTTCCGGCGTCAGAAGAACCGGTGCACATCCTTGCTTACTATAGCAGCTGTGGGCCTTCTAGATATGAAGAGGTGGAGAAGTTCCTGGCCAAAATCAGAGATGGGCGATTTATACGTGCTAAAAGCATGGTGTCGAAGCTGGATATACTCAAAGTGCCAGTCAAGTGGGAGCGTGTAACAAAAATTGTGGGTAATGGAACTGCTCCGGGGAGACTTCATGTGGCCAGAGCATTGGTTGAGGCCGGTCATGTGACCGATCTGAAACAGGCTTTTGCTCGTTATCTTTATGATGATGGACCTGCGTATTCCAGGGGAAGTGAACCTTCAGCTGAGGAAGCTGTAAGGTTAATATGTGATACGGGGGGTCTAGCTGTCTTGGCTCATCCATGGTCGTTGAAGAATCCTGCAGTGATAGTCAGGTGGTTAAAAGAGGCAGGCCTTCATGGGATCGAAACTTATAGAGGCGATGGCAAACTCTCAGGTAGGATGATCTAAGCAGTATGACTTGCCATGTAAATGTTTCTTGCACTTGTACGAATGCCGTATTTTTTTTCCGTTGGAGCTTTGATTGATCCTTGTGTCGTTGTCAACAGCTTACAGTGACCTAGCTGATGCATATGGACTCCTCAAGCTTGGAGGGTCTGATTATCATGGCCGAGGTGGGAACCATGAGTCCCTTCTCGGTAGCGTGACCCTCCCAGTGCTGGAAGTGGACGAATTTCTCAAACTCGCTCGTCCCATTTGGTGCAATGCCATAAGGAACATCTTGGAGAGGTACGCCGAGGATCCTTCTGAGAGTAACCTGGAGAATATCACCAGGTTTGAGAAGACCAGGATCGCCAAGGGAATGTGTGGCAACAAGGACTTGATCAATACTTGTTTGTCGTTGTGGCTGACTCGAGAGGAGGTGCAGACTCCAGAATTCCAGGTCACCATGTCGAAGCTCTCACTTGTTGCAGCAAATTGAGGGTAAGTTAACAAAAGTTTGGCCGCCAGGTTATTGTTGCTCAGAGATCCCATTTTTTAGCCTTGGACCAGTTTTGTGTTTTTGGTTCCCATACTTTTTTCCCTTTCGTGGCTCCATCATACGTTCATAGACGAGGAAAGAAGAACATGGCGATCGCCATTTTTGTATTACTCTCTTTACTCTGATCATAGATCCACAGCATGATTTTGTCAAAGTTCTTTCTTATTCAAGTCACATTATCGATCCATGTCTTCCAAAAGATGTGCATTTCAGAAAGCAGAAACCACACAGGTTGCTTTCCCTGCCTTGATTATGGAGCCTTGAGCAGCACCGGAACAGAAGTCCGATCCTTGGCGCAGAAGCATGATATTAGCAAATTCGAATCGAGTGTGATTGCATTGGGCAGCCACACTCGTTATCCAATGGACTTGGTGATCTAATTTATGATGACAATTCTCTTGCTGACAGTTTCTGTATATCCCGTGGTTCATGTGTAAGCTCGTCTTCAGTCTACTTTATCAAAGAGGGATAAAACTACTTCAATACACAGTACTACTGTCCAGAACAAATTAATTGTGGAGGAAAAAGCATACAGAAAGACGATACAGATATCAATGTGCAGAAACTTGCTGCTCTTCATCAACCTATGACAAAAAGTTGCTAGAGCTTAAAATTTGGTATAAATATCCGCAATCAGGAAACTAAACCAGGAACACGAATGAATGATCATTGATCACCATGACACGAGGATGTAGTGAATCTTCTTCGTCTTCCCTCCTTCATCTCGGACACACTCTCGGGCAACGAGCTTTGGGTTCTCTGAGAAGGCCTTGGTTAAACAGCGCTCAACATATCAGCTGAATTTGCCCAACTGTGTCTTCTTTCTTATCGCCTTCTGACCATGATATATAGCAGAGTCTACTATTCCACAAACTGTAAATATACCTGAAGAAAAAGGAGAATAGAAATCCAAATATGAACCACATTGTCCACATCAGGATGAAATGACAGAATTTCTCCCTACAATTATAAGCTTCTGCACAAGCCTTGGGACATTGATTCAAGAAAAACGCTTACATTCGCTTTCTAAATGTCATTAAGATCACAGCCTAGTAGTTGTTAGAAAGCTATCGTTTGCATTGTTAGAAAGCGATGAAGGTAAAAAAATTTCAGCCTAAACTAACTGGCATCAGTATATTTTTTAAGTCCATGTCCCAGTTTACCCATTAAACATTTGAACGTTAGTAACTGTGTCTCCCTATTTAAGGCTTAAGCCCAATTAGTCTTACAGAATATAACAGGAGGAGAAAACAAGAAATTCGGATCTCAACGTCTAGCTATCAGCATTTCAAGATAGTTTGGCTAATGATATATGCATTTCAGCATTTCAACAGTAATTTACTCGTCCTTGAAAAGGTTTGAAGGCAAGAGATGCCGTAGTAGACCCATCAAAAAGAGCATATAGAAGGGCGAAGCGGAAAAAAAAACATAATGATAATAATACCTCCAACGATGGCACAGACATTTGTGATGAAGTGCAAGAATGACATGTGCTTCTCAGTAAACGTCACCTGCAATCAGCAACAGAACGATGTGTGAAATATATCTGACCACTTCAACACTAAAACAACTTCAACAAAAAGAGCAAATGGTCACACTATCGTGCTGGCTATGTGTTTCTAATAAGCCTTAAACATCTTGAACATCACGCAGCTCTACCAGTCACTATACATCATGGTAGCTCAATACCAAATTATTCACTTTCAGCACAAAGAGCATTTAAGACTAAGTTCGAACAAATTCAAGTTTCTGGACAAAATCTCAAACAAAGTGTGTACCTAGTCACCAACCTTTATTGGAGAAATATCATAAAAGAAGAAAACTCCTGGAACATAACGACCAGACTGCGAACTTCTAAAATGCTCCGTCACAGAAAACTGCAAGCATTAGCAATAAGACATGAAAATTACTTATTCTATTAAGCGCCAGTGCAGAATCACACTTTCTAGATGCACTATGATTACCTGATTTGAATATATAGTACGGCCTCTCACATTGGTGTATTCCGTAGGGACAATCTGGATAAAAGTACACGACTAAGTTAACACAAGAGCATGTATTCAAGTTTGCAAAAGAGACGCAAACTCGTGAATACAAGATGGACAAGTAAGGTTAAGTCCTAAATGTGAATAACAAACCTTGACGAAATACTGATACATCCCCGCGGACGTCCCTTGCACCCACTGAACCCTGAAATGAAAATTTAATCAATATGTTTTTATTATAAATCTTGAAATAAGGCTGAAATTTATTTTTATAGCAGAATGAGCGAGTAAATGAATCCAGACATTCTGATTGTATCCCTCGAAGTTTCACCTTCTATCATCAATTGATATCATAACCAGCAATAATCCAGGAAAGGGCATAAAGAGGGGATTGGTATAGAATTTTTCTTGAGCATGAAACATCAGAATTGCTCCAAGGTGAGAAAAGAGATTACCCATCAAGAGGATTCACGATGCCTGGAAAATAGTCTCCAAAGGATAATTTATTGATCTTGTGACTTATCTGCACCAGAGACCACATTTACAATGAGTAAGAGAGAGAATTACAAAAGAAAAATCTCAACATAATGTACGGGAAACATGGAGAATTTCAGAATTACATTATAATCCTCTCTCTTGAAGACTATTAGGTCATTTAAGAAAGCATCTGTCTGATGAAAGCTTTTTCCAGAAGCAAAGTGAAAGTTTCCAGCAACTTTGTTAACTTGCAAGGATCCATGGATATTGCATCCTTCCCCATCCTCATCTTGCAACTTCTTGAAGAAGCCTTCTCTTTCACACTGAAAATAAACATCACCGATGAGGAAGAAAGCCAATCAATAAGCAACCTTTGAGACTAATACCCAAGTCAAAGTCCAGACTCTTGGTGCTTTTATTCTATAATGCAAGAAAAACAGCTTTAGGAAAATGGATAACTTTGACATCAATGTAGGTGGATACAGTAACTATTGTCTGTTGAGAAAGCTAAAGCACTTTCTCATCAAGTCACTCATTTAAAGACCCCTAGTTCCTTATACACTACCAAATACTTGGATAGAGATTCTTAAACGAATAACTATTCATGGCACACAGTCACAGAAGAACTTCATAACCACAGGAATTATATATCTATACAGAACTAACTATTCATAAGGACAAAGTTGAATAACCTGATCAATCAAATCTTTGTTTGTCATGGCCCAGCCTTTCTTTTCATACGCGTCATGAACCTCTTCACACGAATTGCAACATTGATCATCTGACTGCCCATTAAAATATCCATTATTGATACAATCACAAGACATAAGTGATAATAGCAACTAAGCAAGTCAATATGAATCAGCATAAAACACTGAGCATACTATCGAAAATAGTGTCTCATCACCAATATAAGAAAGGCATCAGCAACAAAGAGAAAACATTGATGAGAACTTCATCTGGTTTATCACTCCAGTATATGGTTCTTTTGAGACACAGTTTATAGTACTTAAAAGTTGCCAAGTACAGACATTTAAACAATTAAAATTTCATAAGGCGATTTCATTCTGAAAATTTACCGTTTCAGCACCATAGCAGGAACCACAATAAGTTTCATTATGTTCAAGTCGGCCACCATGCCTCTGTAGTGGCCTCTGGATCTACAGTCAGAAAGCACAAATTAATTAATTTGAAAACCACCCAAAAAAAAAATTAAAAGCAATATAATAAGCTCAGTTGCAAAATTCTGTAGCACTTGTATATAGCTGGAATTCTGGAATCTGGATAATGGACATAACTCCAGAATCCAAGCTATTGGTATGTTATGGATACAAATAAAATTTTGTCATGTTTGACATCCATTGAGAATAAAGTATGCTCACTTTTATTAGAAAATTGATATTGTAATTTAGTAGTGGGAATTAGCAGAAGGCATTATCAGCCAAGTGGTTACCAAGAATCGCTAATTAACAAAATGATGCACAAAAATATGTTATACGCTGTAAGCATAACACCAGATCAATACTGACCTTTGGAGCCCCAATCCCATCTTTCCTGACTTCAATTACCTTGCCATGGGCATCAATTCTTTGCTTGAATATATCATGTGTCTGCAGGAAAATCCCTTATATAAGCAAACTCCAAGCCAAAAAAACAAAAAACAAAAAAAAATTCTCAAGTACATACAATGTCATGATGCTTCTCCCCACTAATGTCGTCAGCATCAACGCTGAGTAAGGTGCATGACGTGGAAGGAAAATCAATATCAAACTGCCCATTTGAACAAGAATACATCACCCGTCACCGAACAACTCATGAAGCTTAGAAAAGCACATCGTATAAAAAAGAACGAGAACAGTATTTCCATTATGAATAGATAGTCGATCATGAAAATTGTAAATTTGAGCAAACAATTTAAACTGAAATCATAAGCAGGAGAAGAGGCAACAATATTACATCAATTTGAAGGGTTTCTCCTCTGGATGTGTCCACCACGAGCTTTGTTTCTGTAGAAGTACCAAGGTACGATCCTGTATGTATTGACATGGAGTTAGGATGAAACAATAATGGACTCGAAGACTTTTTGAAAAGAAAATTCCAACTTTTCAGTTGCAAAACATTTAACAAAAACACAATTGTAAAACCAAAATTAGCCGAAGCACACTCAAATCGCAAGCCAACATCTTTGGAAAGGAAAAGATTCTAAATTTTTCTACTTGAGCAACAAGTAATCAAAGGTACCTCAGCAACTACAAACAATCAAATTTTTCCCCCCTCTTTCCAGCGCTTTCCCCACCTCTACATTCCAATTTTCCAAGGCAATGGAATCACCCTCGCTACAAACCCTAGAAACTTGGACACCACAAATCCAAACATATCAATAGCACCATAAACTCAATAGAACCGAATCATACTCAGACTATATACCTCCGTCAGGTGAATTTAACTTGTTTACTCAAACCCAACAAATACACTTGAAAGCCCCCGCCACCGAATCCCGATTATCGCACACAAACCCTGGACACTACAGCATCACAATAAGCTGCCCCCAGCACATGTTCAATCTAAACACATCAACAATTAAGCAAATCAACAACACCATGTCACCAACTCACCACACATCCAAACAAGCAAATCATACACAAATAATCAATCACAGAACGCCGAAAACCGAACACATACTGAGTTCAGAGAACAGGAGCAGGAGCATGACGATTGACGACACAAGAGTGATGATGCCGCCGGAGAAGGTCCGATTGTAGAAATCCTCATTGATCTTCGGATACGCGTCCAAGTTGCGAAGTTTCTGGAACACTTTCTCCATACAAACCCCCAGACAAAAATTCGAACTTTTCTTCGAAAATTTTCAGTTCCTTCTTCTTCGACTCTTGCTGCACATCACACTCACCCCCAGCGAAGAGAGAGAGAGAGATCGCGTGCTTTGTGGTGCTTTCTGGCTAGTTGTTTTCCCCTGAATGATGATGCTGCGCCGCTGCCGGCGACGGAGGAGAAGGAATTGGCGTCGCCGGAGAAAAATTTGCGGCGAAGACTGGGGTTTGGGGTTTGGGCCTTGGGCCTTGGGCTTGAGTGGGGTTGAGTTAAGTTGCGGGATGGGAGAGGTGATGGGTTAGGTTGTGTTTTTGGGAAATTGTTTACGTGGAATTTTCGACTCTTTAGAGCGATGCTATTTTGGCTCCGATATGATCTGCAGCATTGTTGCTGATTGTTCAGAAAACGTCACAAAATGAAAAACACTGACCTGGAAGAGAGTAGTAATTTGATATTTTAGCATACGCTGAGATTCATTTTTATTTTTTATTCTGTTAGGTGTTAATTTTAATATTTTTGGTCGGTATTTGACGGATATATTAATAATTTTGATCAAACTTCGATAACGTATTAATAGTTTCAGTCGAATCTGATGGACGTATTAATAGTCACGATGTACCAGTAATTCGTAATGATATCTTATTGATATTTGATGGGAATTTAATTTTTTGGACTATCCCTATTGTGAAGACAAAGAAGCCTAATTTATTCAGAGCCGAGGGTGCCTCGTGATGCAAACAATATTATACATGCGATGGCTACTTATGCGTCGGAATGTCACCTGGGAGATATGATAATCTATCATTCCGATGTCTGTGATAAACTTGTGTATTTAAGATTTGAACAATGAAATTTAGCATTCAATTGGACATTTTATTGAAAAAGGAAAGAATTACCCTTATTTGGATAATCGTAGAGTTGGATAAGTTCATATATGTGTTTTCAGTTCATATAGTAATACTCCCTTCGTCCCAACAGGATCTGATACGATAATTTATGTGTGTGTTGATGTTTGACGTAAACACTAATTAAGTTGTCATTTGATTTTTGTGAATAAGAAAAGTGAGAAAAAGAAAATGAGAAGGAAAAATAGTGGTAAGTATGTTAATTATTTCGGTTTTGGTTAATCGATTTGATTTTTTGTCGGTTTTAATTTTGAAGATTAAAATCATAACCGAACCGATTTATAATCGATTATAATTTTCAAAATCATAACCGTTTAATAATCGGTTATGATTAATCGATTTTTTAAACGATTACGATTAAACGATTATTCAGTTTTTTAATCGATAATGGTTAATCGGTTTGATAAATGATGAAGACAAATTGATTAAAATGATTGATAAATGGTAATATTCGGTTTATAATTGGTTAATCTCATTAAAAAAGAAAAGAATTATTTAATCTCATATTTATAGTAGGATATACTCGGATAGGATAGATTTGATGAATATATGTATGTTATCCGATTGAATATAATGGTTATGCGATTATTGTAATCGGTTAAACGGTTTGCTAATCGGTTAACCGACGATTAAACGGTTAAAAACTATAATTGAATCGATTAATTAATCAATTTTGTTTTCAAAACCAAAACAGAACCGTTTAATGAATCGGTTAATCGATTTCAGTTTATATGACTCGGTTTCGATTCGATAAACGGTTTGTAACCATTATAACATCCTATGATGGGTTGATGTGAGATAAAAAAAATGGATATTTTGAAATTTTTATGGGGAAAAGATTTTCAAATATATAATTTAATTGAAGTGTTATAATTTTGTTGGAAAACTCCAAAATAAGATTATTCCCATGATGAAACATTAGGTCGGATATAACCTTTTTGTAACAACTCCTCGAGTTGTGTCTTGGATTTTTCGAGTTCTGAAGGTGCCATTCGGTAAGGTGCTTTTGATATCGAAACTGTGCCAGGAACCAGTTCAATGGAGAAATCTACCTCTCTTTTAAGATGGTAAACTTGAAAGCTCTTCTGAAAATACATCGGAGTATTCTCTAATTATTGGAATATTTTCGAGATCATGTCCCATTGTCTTCGTATCAACTACCCCACATAGGAACCATGTGTTGTCCTTTCTGAGTAGTTTTCTTATACTCATAAATGATATTATTTGTTATCCTTGACTTATTTCCTTGATAGATGACATTTATGTCATCTTATCTTCTTAAGATCATTTATTTATTCTTACATTCCATCACTGTTTCGTATTTATTTAATCAATTCATATCCAAAATTATATCGAATTCTTTCATCCTTAATTCAATTAAATTAACATAAAAAATTTTATCTTTTATAAATATAGGAATTGTTTCGTATAATATGTTAGCTTCAATTAATCACCCACAACAACTGCACGAGCAAGAACCTAACCCGCAAACATCAACACTCCCTCACCAGTTTACCACACTTCCTCGCCGGAATCCCTTTCTCAGAGAAAACAAACAAAGATGAGCCTCACGCTCCTTCAAGGCTACTCCTCCGCCGAGGAAAACGCCGCCGCCGTCGAAGTCGCAACATTCACCTCGGACTCCGACACCGACCGCGAAGACGCCGACGACCGCGCGCCGCCGACGAGGTACAAACCAGTCGTCCCGCCTCTGAAATCGTCGTTTTCCGCATGCGGTCTCCCCTCTGCTCTCGAAGCATTCTCCGTGGTGATTCATCGAGTTGTTGCTCGTCGACTTGAGTTTCGTGCGTTTTGGTTGTGTATGAGAGTGATGGAATTGTTGTGGTGTGGTGTTATTTTGTAGGTGTCGGGGCCGCCGGAGTTTCTGAATAATTGTATCGAGGAGCGGGAGCCGGTGGTTGTGCATCGAGGACGGAGACGGAGAAGGGATAAGAAGGATTTACCTGCAGGTGATGATGCTTTCTGGTGCGATTGTGGAGTTAGGGTTTTGTTGTTGTTGTGACTGATGCTAGGTTTTTTAATTGAGTTGTGGATTTGTGCGTATGTGAATGGAGGATTGATTAAGTAGCGGCTTCCTCTGTGTGCGGGGATGAAATTTGGTAAAGGTTATTGAATGTTCCTGTTTGAGTGAATTTTGTGAGGATAAGGTTTTGGATTATGATGCCGTAATCATATTAATGTTGGTGAAGAGGCAGAGAGTGGTTTGGACTTGATATTAGTACCTTGTGGATGAAATCGGGAGTTAAGAAACTGAGAGATTGGGTTCAGTAGTGATTGTCGAGTCCATATCTTCTCGCCTTCTCGGTGCTAATGATGTGGTATTCATGCTATGGTGTTTATTCGGGTATTTTCAGATAGATGTTGAATTTAATGGGTTCGGAGCCCCTTGAGTAAGGACTATGGTTGATTATGCCTGTATGAGGAGGCGAGTTCTGGAAGGAGCGGATAGGTAGAACAAGGGAGCAAGAGAGGAGGAATGAGGGGATCCATGTGACCTGTTGTTGTTGGGAGTTGTGGTATGGTTGACGTTGGTGTTGCTTACAGTTAGAATAAGTACATGAAGGATCTATTGGTTTAGTATATTGTGGATTGTTTCTTTGAGATGCATGGGAGTTGTGTATGCCTACTTTGATTATCAAACATGCCATGCACTGTAACAAGATGCTAAAGCCTAAAGAGGCAAAGTGCTGAATGGACTAGTTTGGAAATATCCCATTCAGAAATATCCCATGTAGTTTGGAAAAAAAAGATAGTCTAGACAACCAGCAGGGACTTCATGGTTTTTTATCCTTGGTAGCATGATAGGTACTGCAGTCTGAGTCGGGAGTCATGATTAAAACCTCTCACATCTTCTATTTTGTTTGATTATTTTGAGGCTCCATTTCTTCAATGGTTTGGATATTTTATGGTGGACAATCGATTCTTAATTCAACTCTACCGATTGTAATGTTCTTATTGGATTCGTATGATGGATGCTCTTGTTTCTCAATCATTGCTTGTTTACCATTCAATGCCATTGAATCTGAACGCATTTGGAAATTGTTTACATTTGAAGGGCTGTGAACCAGGTCGAACTTATTATGCTAGATAAACTAGTCCGGGCCTCTGGCTGTTATGCAGGAATTCTAGAAAAATGGAAAATGTGTGATAGTATATGATCAGTTTTATCCCTCTTCTTGTCTCTCTACTATTCTACTCTGCTGCTTGTGTTGCTTCTGTGTGGAGTGACATGATTTTAGTATGTCCCCTGTATTGTCTTCAGGTGCTGTCATGGAGGCCAAACCACAGTTAGTTGGGATTCGTGAGCGAGTACGAAACGATATCGATGGCAACACGCCGTCCACTTCTTCCACTCAAACTCAGAAGGGTTCTTCAGGCTCTGCTCCAGTTGGCGGCAAGCGAGTATCAAGTGCTAGTAATCCAGACCCAGAAGATGCATCTGAGCTTCTCAGGTACCCTGCTCGCCCTATCACACTGACACCCATAAGTCCTCCTATTCAAATATGGCTCCCTTGTTACTGATGCTACGGATAGAATTTCATGCATGGTGTTCTTTATTTTCGGGTTTTTTTAGGATGTGCTTGCAATGTGGGATACCGAAGACCTACTCGGCAGCCAATGGGATGGTCTGCCCGCAATGTGGAGATCGTCCTCCGACGGATGATCAGGGAAAGAAAAAGGGGTCCATGATTAAAGATAAAGAAAAGGTCAAGAGAATGAGGGGCCAATCGTCTCATGCAACATGGAAAAGTGAGACCGAGATGCAGCTCAGGCAACAGTTCGATTAGCAGATGGAACTTCATCTTTGGAACTTGGTTAGCGCAATAGAATTTCGTGTAAGGTATTGCCCTCGAGTGAAATGGCCTCTTGAATCTTTCCCGCATTACTGTAATTCATGATTCTGGGTTCAATGTTAGTTATACATATACTCTGATGGATTGAACATCGTGTTGGTAACTTTGTGCCGCCTAACTAACTTCCATTGTAATGCTCGCGTGCTCTGGTGTAGAATGTCTGAGACCTCGACTGGGAGGGATGTATCCTTTTCTGTCATGAGATGTCATTGTGGTTCCGGATATGATGTTGACTGTTGGGTTCTCTTAAGTTAATGAACACTGTGGGCGAGCTAGCTACTGTAAATAGTAGCAGAGGCCGAGTATGATGAGGTGAAGGATCAGCTGTTTTGAACTACTGGTAGTTTTCAGTATCTTCAAGCATCTCAAGGGATTATCTGATGTAAAGATATCACGTGTATATCCGAATATTCAGTGCTCTAATGACTGCAAAACAGAACCAGATGATGGTGATGCAATAGGAGTCGCTGCCCAACAGCACTTGTGCGCTTGATATTTCGGATCAGTTTGTTTGATGGCTTAAAATTTGTTTTTGTTTTTTAATTAGGATTTTTATGAATATAATTTTTTATAAGGTTATTTTTATTAAATTTTATTTTTTATTAGGTTCATATTTTTTTAATAGGGTTTAAAAAAAAAAACACATGCAAACAGCACACATACAAACTGCGGATGATCCAACTCCATAGGAGTCCGGCACATGTGAGGTTATCGCTTTTGGTTTGTTCTCTTGCCTTTGTTTGGTTTGTTTGGTTTGTTTGGTTTGTTTGGTTTTAAATGGCAACACTCTTTTATCAAAATAAAAATAAAAATGGCAACACTCTTTGCTTTAATAAAGCAGAAAACTCATGGCAGCAAAAATTTCACCGAAGAATGGTATAGTGGTATAGCCAGATGAACTGCCGTCCACCCGTGTCTGAAGCTTTAAATTTTCTACTTATGTACCAAAAAATCGGTTGAATGAAAATTCCAACGAACAAACAGTCAACATGAAAAATAACGTTTTCATACATCTTGAATTTTCTGGCTTCCTGAATGTCGGCTGTAAAAGAAAACATAAATAATAGGAAGAAGTGCATTTTACTCCCCTGTATTTTCACCCGTTGGTATTTACCCCCTATACTTCTGAAATATACACATACCGTCCTAAAATTTGGGGTTTATGTGTCACGGTTATATTTTCCTTCCAACTTAACAGATACCTCTCAATTCGTGCGTGAATGATTGAGAAATGTGTTTTTCCTTCAAAAAAAATTATATTTTCATTCCTTAAATATCCCAAATTAATATTTTCCTTCTTCTAAATACTATCTTTCAATAACCCGTTTTTCATTCTTCATATTTGTCTAATTCCCTCTCTCATAAAATTGTCATCCTCCTTTGATATTTTTTTCCTCTTCCACAGTGGGATGAGTTAATCACAATCGTCAAGCACTGGCATAGGCTAAGATGGATTGTTGACATACTCACCTCAATATTGTCGTTGTGGACGTCTTGCTTCGATTAGGATCGTGTAAATCAATTAAAGTAGCAAAGAAAAATTTTATTTCAAGTGTGATAATTGTAATTTTTTTTCATGGTGCAAACCAACCGTGACGCAAAACGTCACTTATGGAAGTGTGGAAGCTAGCGGCTGCAACTGTGGCTAAAAGGGGATTACTCGAAGGGTCAAAAACACTTGAGATAATTGTTTTAGCTATCGTCGTAATGTTGTTCGTTTTCATGATGAACTAATTTTGTGTACCGATACTCCTTTGATGGAAAGAAAAATGTATGAATGAATGAAGGAGTGCATGAATGAATGATAGACGTGTTTGACGTAGCCGATGTATAGTCAAGCTACAAACATCCATGAACCATACTGCATTGAAGAACAATCATGAAACACAATGTATTCAACATACAGGAAATACACTTTGTATTGAACAACATCGATTAATTGATCAGAGACGCATGATACACACATCATACAAACATCCTCCATTATACACACATCCTGCATGAGATACCAACATTAACATCTGAACAACATCAAATATAACTCTCCCACAACCGAGCCTCTTCAACACCAACACCTGCAGGCCGTCCACTTCTTCCACCTCTTCCATCTCTCCGACCTCTTATATTCACAGTAACAAATGCAGTTGCAGATGCGACTCCTTTTGCACCTCTTGCAGTTGTAATTACATTTGGACCTATTGCATTAACAGTAGCAGTGGCATGTGCTGTTTGTCTCTCTCCTCTTCTCCCTCTACCTCTGCCCCTTCTAGTGTTGCCAACATCTGAGTTAGATATGTGATGAATTTCATTGGTTGAAATCTGTCAAGAAAGACTCAACCTTAGAATTATTAATCAATAAATATTACTCAACTTTAGACCTATCAATCAATTTGATAGGAAAATTATAATTATACCTGTGGTGCTTGAGAAACATTTGCTGGTATAACTTGTTGAGAGGCAGTAGCTGGTGTATCTTATTGAGAACCCTCAGTCTGAACAGGTTGGCTATGTGAAGTGGAAGCCTATGAACATCATGTTGTGAACATGAAACTATTATATATGAACGTTATATACACATTGTTTATATATCGTATATACACATGAAACTATCATGTGTGTATAATTTGATATGAAAGAGATATCAATCCATGGATTACATATTACCTAGCTTGCTTGATTCGCATACTTTGACCTAGGATCCATTTGATTTTTATAAGTTCTTGCATTGTGACCCTTCATGAAATATTTTTGACAGGTCATTGAAGCTCCTTGTCTACTTGCTTTTGTGGAGTCTTTCCTTGTCTCATCATTGGCGCTTCTTATTTCTTTTTTTGATATTTCTGTCTGCACCCTCACAACTGGAGGAATCAGAGATGGTAGGTCTGATGAAGTCCAGTTGGATGGACTTGATACAGGATGTATACTGTGACTATATACAGCCAAGTATGCTTCCTTCTGTAAACATGATAAAAAAAATGACATGGTAATTATAAGATACAAAAAAGAATGAAATAAATAAAGTCCTATAAAGGATCGCATATCTACCCGATAGCTCTTGTGTATATAGTTCACAAATTGTCCTCTATCAATTTGCAAGCAACTGATGGCATGTTTACAGGGAATGTCACTCAGATCCCACATCCTGCAAACGCATCTCTGATTCCATACATTAACCACATACTGCATACCAAACTCCTCCACTTCCCACTTATTATCTCCAGCATAAAGTGGAAAACAATTTCTTGCAAGAGTCTTTGTCTTCTTCACTCTTCTCCAAATATGAGGTGTGATATCTCCTTCATATCTATCCATCCCTTGTCTCTTAACTTGAATTCTATCCATAAACTTTTTTCTAATCCATTCCAACGTGCTGATTATAGACTTGTCCCTTACTTCCCTTATATATGAATTGAAATACTCACTCAAATTATTCACTAAAACTACACACACAACTTTAGTTGAGAAATGGGCCTTGGACTACTGCTCTGGGGGAATCTTACTCAGCCAATCATAAGCATTATCATTCCCTGGCTGTCTTGCATTTGTCTGATCAACCTCCTTCATATAATACTCCCACTCCTTTAGATTACGTGTTGATGCTGCTTTCCAAAACAACTTCTTCAAGAGAGTTGCAGAACCAAACTTATCCCTAAAATTTGTCCACATATGTCTCACACAAAATCTGCGTTCTACATTTGGCCATCTCTCACTGAACACCAGAACTAACCCCTTCTGCCTATCAAAAATAAACACCCATCCTTTGTCCTCAACAGATCCAATATTTTCCAACAATAGCTCAATGAACCACTCCTATGAACTCTTGTTCTCTGACTTAACAACAGCCAAGGCAACGAGATACATATTATCATTTCCATCCCTACCCACAGCACTCAAAAAGATTCCTCTAAAAGCACACTTCAAATGACATCCATCTAACCTAATTATAGGTCTATTGCTAACCAAGAAAATTGCTTTTAGTGCACCAAGGCATATATAAATCCTTTTAAACCTCAAGTCCCCTTCAACACCAGTTTCTTCTGTTGCTATTCTTACACTTGACCTAGGATTTATTTCCATTAGTGTTATTGCATAGTCTCTAATCATCCTAAATTGCTCCTTTATATCACCCAAGATGGCAGCTGTAGCTTTTCTTTTTGGCCTGTATATGGTCCACCTACTAACCTCAATCATTTTCTCCCTCTCGAGAATTCTCTGTACAGCACTAACATCCCACTTAAGATTATCTGTAAATCTGTTTAGGAAGGTTCTAGAAACATATCTACTATCTGTTATGTGGTTCTTATATATTCTCCCACAAATATGGTTGTTGTTGAAAGATTTAATCTGAAATCCAACTCCTGGACAAGGGGTAGCATGGATTCTTCACTTACAATAAATAGGTTGTGTTGTTTCTGAAGTTGAAGCAACATTAGCCTGTGAACATTTCTTTCTCTTCTTATTTGACATTTTGCTAGGGTGAACATATTTACAAACTGCAGTCACCTTTGACTTCTCATTCTTATTGAATTCAATATCACAATCCTCAGCCAAATTCCAATTCACTTATGCAACCCTAAACTGTTCCACATATTTAAACATTATCCCAACCTCTAGTTTTGGATGATCAATATCTGTTTCATTAAACCATTTGAATTTTCTTTTACCCCTTTCCTCATCAGAGTTATCTAACGAGCCTATTGAAGAGTCAGAATCAATACCACTAAACCATTCTTCATCACCATCCCCATGAGACTTAGACCTCTTTCCAAGATGTTGCTCAGACTCGGGCCTATTTCCATCAGCAACTTCATCTAAACCAGTCTCCTTCATGTGGGTCACATTCTCATCATCATTAACTACATCATAAGCTTCGTCACCTAACAATGCTTCCTCATCCATGAAAATATCATTAGCCTGTTCCTTAGCATTATCATCTGTCCAAGAAGGAACAGAACTGCACGCAGTGTTTTCATCATCTTCATTATCACCATCATCATTGCCACCATCATTAACAGTAACTCCCTCCCTATGATCCATATTGTCACCATTGTCCTTAGTAACAACTCCATCCTCATTGACAACACAGCAACTTCCTCCCTATTATCCACATTGCCATCATTGTCCTCAGTAATAACTCCATCCTCGTTATCACCACACACTTTTCCTTTAGGACTTAAGACCTTAAAAGGAGATTGCATAACCTCTGCATAAATTATGAAACGAGACCCATCTGTCATGAAAGATATACATCTAACATACATCTCATCATTCTCCAAAGGAACCAATTCCTGAATCATGGGATTAGGATTAGGTTTCACACCCCAAAAATTAGTCACAACTGCATCAGTACTGATAACTCTAACACTGTACAGTTCATCATGTATATCAATTAAATCAAGCATAGACATTCTATTCGGGTGTACATGATGAATCTTTTCAACCCAACCACCTAAGTATCTAATTCGAGGAACCCACATAATTTTCCCACCAAAGTGTAACTCAAATGTCACACCCTCCCACATTCTGCAGAAATTTATAAAAAGATGAAAAATTAGTATGTATGACCCATTCATTGTTCCATCAATGACCCATTTACGAAAAAAACAGTAACACATGAAAAAATTAGCATCCAGAACACATGGAGTATATTCTCACTAACCTTGATTGTTCCTTCAATTAATATCCCGATAGATTCGTCCTCGAATTTTTAATTCGTCTTGAATTGACAATCCTAGATTCCAAATTCGCCTTTGAAATCAAGTGGGATTCACCCTTCAATATGGTTTTCTATCGTTTTTGTGATTGAGGTAGTTGGGGAGTTTTAAAAGGACAAAAATATAATTAATAAAAATACAGGAAATTAAAATGCATTTTTTTTTAAATAATATCGTTAAATATGATGTGTAGATAACTTGCGGTCGTTTTACAATCTCTGATCGTTGAATATTAATTCGAAACGATAAGTAAAAAACGTGACGTCGTACTAACATTTTCCGAACATTTACTCCAAACAAGCGTAACGGAAATCCTTATCACTGTTTCTCTCATCCAATGTGTGCCGTGAGCAGGCCGCCACTACCTCCAAACCCTGTCCGTCCCCACATCCGACGTGGACACCCCACCCGCCAAGAAAACTAACACGTGGCAAGTGAGAAACGCAAAAACGAACCCCGTACGATATCGGGCTCTCCTGGCCACGAATTGCGATCCCCACTGTCCTCTCGTGCTTCTTCTCGGCTCTCATTTTGATCTCCTCTCCTCCACGTAATCACACCCCTTCATTTCCCCTCCACTCGTATCTTCTGACTTTTCTTTTTCTCTCGTATCCGATTTCATCGGCGGAGGAAATTTAATTGGATAGTTTTGTGGGGATTTTGAAGAGGATAATTACAGATTTTGGGGGAAAATATAGAAGCGAGAGAGTAGGCGGAGGCTGTATTTTCTCGGTTTTTTTGGCTGCTCTGATTCAGTCCAAGCATAGCGGATTCCGTGGCTTGGTTGCCGCTGCTGGTGGAGTTTAACGGTACGATTGGGCCATTTTTGCTTGTTCTTTCTATTATTTATTTAGCAGTATTTGTTTGTGAAGAAAACTAGTAGGAAGAAGGAGTGTTTTTATTTTGGTTTGTTGAGATTGAACTGAAACATCAATATTGGTGTAGTTGTTGATTTTCACTCCCTTTGTTTGTTCGATTTCTCACTAGAAAAGTAATGAATGGATTCGATTTTGGTTTTTGATTTTTTTCATACTTTATTCATTTATTTATTTTAGTGAGGAATGGAAGCGGGTTGATTGCTGATGTTTGATTCATGGTTTAGAAAATTTTCTGCTGTCTGATTCCCCCCCCCC
>JAOVYX010018001.1:0-21018 GCA_035668315.1 Drosera spatulata | reverse complement strand
GCCATAAAATCATAACACACAGCAGTACCAACATTCCAAGGCGAAAATGAAACTAAAAATGCAATTTAGACAATACAGAGGGAATAAAAACAAATGTTTAGAACAAAAAAATGATGTGTGATTTCATCCACATCAGTAACCAATAAAATTATTCATATTACGAATTGTTCTCGGGACAATCTACAGTTTTATCTAAAATTTTCGTAAAACATTAATAGTAGTTTAAGTTATGTATCTTAATACTGGGTCAGTGACGTTATTTTCTGACATCGTTCAGAGAACTTACGAAACTCCTCAAAATATGTGTTGAATAGTGTAATGAAGATGCAATATTGTAATTTTAGTGCAAGTTAACTTGGCACGTAAATTTATGTGTTTATTGATTTTATGAGTAAATAATATTTTTATCCCTATGGTTTTGTGTGGTAGAGGAGTGAAAAAAATTAAGGAAGGACAAATAATACTGGAATAAGTTGATATGATATATATATATATATAAAGGGATATTTTGATAATTTTATAAAAAATAAAAAAATCCAATAAGAAAGTATTATAATTTTAGTAGGACATTCAAATACGACAAGTGTTGTAATTTTTCTGGGACATCAAAATAAGGAAAGTGTTATAATTTTAGTTGGACGGAGGGAGTACTCCGTATCTATTTTTCAAAAAATATACTTCCTGTATCCTATAAAAAAGAAAGTGCAATACTTTGACTTTTAACATTATTTATAACGTATTTGAGAGATTTCGTCCTACCATTAGATGATACAGACATAAATTTTTTGTGTCTCAGGTTAAAATACACAACATAAAAATCAGTGTTTCATGTGAAATTGTTAAAACAAAATGATTTGATCGTACAGTAAAATGGATCAAAATTCACATCGATAAATATGTACAGTCATACGGTTGTATTCTTTCGAGGACAAGGAAGTATTTTATATATAATGCGGGAGTATTTATTATATAGTCCGGGGGTATTTTATTATATACTCCCATTGTCCCACAAAGATTGCAACAGTTTGACTATAGTATTTGTCGAGATCTACTTTCACCCGCGTTATATGATGATCAAATAATGTATTTTTGGAAGCTTTTTATGTAATAGCAATGATAGTTTATATAATGTAGTTTAATGTAAGACCTTTTTTGGGGACATTTTTGCATCATCTATGATGCGTGTTGTCACAGGCACATCAAATTAGAATTTATATGCATTTACTTACATTCTAAAAATATTTAAAATATTATAATAGTGAAAGTAAGGGACGAGCGCAATATTATTTATTCTTCTTTTTCGTCACTATAAAGAACTATTATAAATATGAAAATTGAGATTTGGGGGGGGGGGGGTTGGTTTTTGACTAATGAAACTAATTAAATGACTGAAATTAAAATAAAATAATCAAAACTTATGGAAGAAATGGATTGAGATGCTTTCTTATGAGATAAAAATATAGAAAAGTCGATTAATTACATTTCAACCTTTTAGGATCAATCTTGGATGAATATCATATGGATTCATTATTTAGATAGAATTGGTCGTGTTACCTTTGGCATTAAGTATCACATTTAGTAGATTGTTAATTACCAATGAGTTTATATAATTAACCTAATCTATCTATTCTTAACATACCGATGAGCTCGTACATGCTAAAAATAAATAAATCAAAGCAAAGCAAAAGAATAAACCAAACATGAACATTAATAGCAATGAGCTTAAACTATCATGTTCACTTGACAATGAGCTTAAATCATGAATTGTTATTTGCTATCAATTTAATCACTTAGCGGGTTTAATAGATAGGTTATGTCATCAATAGATGATCAAGCTATTTGATTTCATAACATATAATGGATTAAGGTCAGATTTCATGCATCAATCTTAACATACGAAATTGGTTTTGGTGATCTAACTCATCTCATGATCCGTATTAGTTAGAATTTTCATAATCTATCCCCACTATATAATTACTCACTCATTATGTCAATCATCATCATTACAGACATCATCACAATCATAACTATAAATAAACAAAGAAGGAAGGATAATACAACCTAGAAGAACGAAGGTCCGATGATGAATAGATGAAATCCAAAGCGTTACACCAAGATCCAATCTCAAAAATATAGAAAAATGATAATCTAAAGTAGGATTTTGAGAGGACAAAGGTGGCCGAAAGGCTCTAAAAAACGACCCTAATCACCCTAAAAATGAAAAAAAAAATATACGTGTATTTATAAAAAAACCCGAAAACAATTTGAAATTTGAATGAAACAAAATTGGATCTAGACATTTGACCTGCATAATGACCATTACAGGGCACCTGTAACAGTCGTTACACTTCTTGGCTGCTCAAATCTTCGAGGTTGATGACTGTAATGGTCGTTACAGTCTAGAAAATCACCAAAAACATCACTTTTTTGCTCCGAACTCCGTCTTGATTGATGGTATACCTTATGTAGTCCTTATATTATCATAAAATACTTCAAATGACAAATGACCTCGAATCATAATCTATGCATCGTTTAACTTTTATGGATCATCCTTACCCTAATTAGCCTCAAACGTATCAATTTATCTCCTAAACAGCTCCAAACGACTTTGAATATTAACATCATCATCCAATGCATATGAGTATTACAAGAAATCATCGAAATCATCATGAACGATCATCAAATCATCACACTTCATCACGATCATCTTCAAGCTTTTTTCATCTAATTTATGAGTTGCCAAAAGTTGCTCTTCTCAATCAAATATACAATGAAAACACGCAAACAGTAGTATCCAAGTCCAAAAATATAAACTAAACTAACTACATGGAATAAAGAACTCAGATGTGACAAAACACTAGGTTTAACATAAATAAAATACGTGTGTTTACATACACATCAATCTACTAATAGAAAAAAGCTTCTTGAAGTACGTATTAGAAATTAACGACAGTCAAATGATTGCAACCCATGAGAAGAGGGAGTATTAGAGTTAGGGTTTATGAGAAGATTGTAATTTGATTTGATACAAATATATTTCCGTTAGATATATATTGAGATAAATATGTTTCCTTATATGGATTAATATGGGTAGATATTGTTTTTCCTTAATTTGTTCATAGGGCCAAGTTGGATTTTAATTTTTTATGTGATTAATCGATATTAAAAAAACAAGTTTCACCAAATTATAATAGGGAAAAGAGCCTAAAATCCCCCTGTACTTATGCACATTTAACTACTCTACTAAGTTGTCTTGAATGCCCTCCATCAAACCTGATATGAATCACTAATTGTTCCTCATTTTCACACCAAACTTCACCCACTCATCATCCCCCTCATCTCATCTTCTCACTAATCAATTTCTCATCTCATTTCATCTCATATGGAATCGAAATCACTCTACCAATTGAAGCTTCTGGAACGAAATCGAAGCACCATTTTTGTGGATTTCATTAAGAACTAAGCTGAAAGAGATTCAAGGTATTGATTTTCGTTGCATAAATAACAAAATTCAAGGTCTTGCATGTTCAAAACGTTGATTTTCTTCTTCTTCTTCTTCTTGTTGTTGTTCAAAATGTCACAGATTTGATGGGAAGATCATCCAAATATAGCTCCTTCAAATTTTAATGTTGAAATAAAGATGCATTTTGGTGGGAAATTCATTTGGGTTCCAAATGTAGAATATGTTGGTGGTTGGGTTGAACGAACTACCAGTCCTGTCGATATAGATTGGTTATGGATGTTAGAAATTTATGATTATCACCAAGAGCTTTATTCTAGGAAGACCGGTGATGAGTGTCATGTTGTTGTAAAATATTGGGGTAAGACGAGAGATTCAAGTTCATTGGAAGCTGGGCCGTGGCCATTGGACTTCGACAAAATGCTAGCTAGCTGTTTTCCACATTAAGACTCGGTCAAACGTTTGAGGTGTATACCAAAGTCCTTACCATTACAAGTCATAAGTCCAAAGGAAAAGAGCATGAATAAGCAGCCAAATGCGTCTACTTCATGTGCTAAAAAACTATTGTTCTTAGAAGATATTAGACATGATCATAATGGAGGTGAAAGTGGTGATGATCATGGTTTGTTACAAACGAAGAAAGAGCTGGTGATGATTCTAATATGCCTCCTTGGCTAGGTGATGATGATCCAAGTGAGGACTGAGATGTGCATGAAGATGAGGATGAACAAAGGGGTGATGAAACAGGAGTCTAAGCTGTTGAAATTGACTTGAGTTCAGGAAATGATGGGATTGATAAAACGGAAGATGGGTGTTGGTTCTTAGATGTGGATAGTGATTCATCTATGGGCTAAGTTCATGAAGATGATGATGGGAATGTCAGACAGAAAGTGAAACGGTTTGATGAAAGGGATATGGAAAATCCTCAACTTGAGGTGGGCATGATATTTAGATCTTGGTTAGAGTTCAGGGAAGCATTGGTTAAATGGAATATTACTGGTGGGTATGATATTCACTGTCTAAAGAATGAGAGTAAGGCAATCACAACCATTTGTGCAAATGCTCATCCTGATAATTTGAAATCAAAGAGTTATAGGAAGGCTCCTGTTGCAACCATAATCCATTGTGGAATCTGATTCACAAGCAAAGGCATATTGTAAATGCAGAATACATGCTTCACCAGTCAATGGACATAGATTCCAAATCAAGATATTCATTAACAACCACACATGTGGGAGGACATACAAAAATCATCTAGCTGATTGCAGGTTTGTGACAATTCCATTACATAAATCTATTATATTTGCCTAAATACTGTTTTTAACAACGGAAAAATCTATCTTATGCAGGTTTTTGACAAAGGGTTACCTTGACAGGCTGAGAGACAATTTAAGGTGGGGTCCTTCTAATAATTCAAAGGACACTAAGAAGAGAGAAAATGATTGAAGTCAGCAAATGGACCATTTATAGTTGCATTAGGATGGATAGGGTTGGAGTACTTTGTGCATCCTTATTTTCAGGTTATGAATGCTTCAGGGTTATAATATACACTTTCACATGTTATTTGGATGCTTATAATTTTTATTTATTTATTTTTTGGCATAGAAAAAAAAGCTGATTTGGATTCTTATAGCTTCAACATTCATCCAACTAATTCTTGGGAAAATCTCATCATAGTTATTGGTGGAGGTACAACTGAACTGACTTATGAGAGCGTATGTTCTACTCTGTTATCCAAGAGTATGCGAAGGAAAGGATATAAAGGAGGCTTTATCTGCTATTAGTAGAGGACGAACTGATAATAGAAATTACAACAAGAAGGGTGGCAGGTCTAAATCTCGAGGTAAATCTCGAGATAAGTTCTGATATCGTTGCTAGAACTATAACGAAGTTGGATACTTGAAGAAGGATTGTAAGAATTATTCTGGCATTGAAAAGGTAAATTTCTCTGGTTCGAAGAAGAAAGGAGAAGGCGAACGTGATATGTATGTTGCTACTGCATGTCCTGCGCAATCTAATCATGATGTCTGGTATATAGACATAAGTGCCTCCTATCACATGACACCATGGAGGGAGTGGTTTTGTGAGTATGAGAGTTATGATGCCGAATGTCATGCATATACCCACGATGAGTACGAATCTTTTGTCCATTGGTACAATAATGAATTCTAGTATCGTCTTTACTTGTGATAGTATATCATACAAGATGATGCATGGGTTGATGATTATTCCTAAAGGAGTTCGGTTTGATAGCTTATACAAGTTATTGGCAGAAGTGGTGAAAGACTCAAGCGATGGTGCATATGTTTCTGGAAAGAAAGATGATGATCTTTAACTTCCTTGTTATGACATCGCAGATTGGGTCATATTAGTCAGAAAAGGTTGTTTGTTATCTCAACTAGTCAGATGGTAGAGGGTGTTCCGGACTGTTCCATGGGTTTTGGATTTTGTGAACATTGCCTATGAGTTTTTCGACAGTTAGCAAGAGGACAATGGAGGTTCTGGAGCTGATTCATAGTGATATGTTCGGGCCTACTCCGGTTCAATCTATTGAATGATCCAGGTACTATGTATCATTAATTCATAGATGATTATTCTCATTACTCTTGGATTTATTTTATGTATTATAAATCTGAGGTGTTTGATAAGTTTTGAGGATTCACAGTAATGGTTGAAAATCAATTGGATAGCAAAATCAAAGCATTGCAGATTGATAATTGTGGAGAGTTCTGTTCTGAGTCTGAGAAGTTCTGTACAGATAACCCTATCTTGAGGTAGAAGACTACTAACATATACACCATAGCAGAATAGAGTAGTTGAGAAGCTGAATTGTATGCTCATGGAGGAAGCAAGGTGCGTGCTTAGTTGGGTGGGAATGGGTCATGGGTTCTAGGCTGAAGCTGTGGCTACAACTTGTTATCTCAAGAACAGATCACCTGCATCTGCAATGAAAGGTATGACTCCATATGAACCTATGTTTAAGAAGAAGCCAAAACTGTCACATGTTTGCGTGTTTGGTTGTGATGCATATGTTCGTGTACCGAGTGAGAAAAAAACCGCTTGATAGTAGATCTAAGAAGTGCAAGTTCATCGGTTACAAGTTGTGAAGGGTTGTTCATTGGTTATAAGTTCATCGGTTCATGTACCGAGTGAGAAAAGAACCAAGATGGTGTGAAGGGTTACAAGTTGTGAAACCCGGTTAGCAAGACCATTGTCTATAGCAAGGATGTTATGTTCATTGAAACATAAGAGAAGGAGACAGTAAAAGAATCTGATAGTCAAACTGAATTGGCAGAGACAGTACAACTTGTTGATAGACAAGGTGTTCAGATCACATATACAATTTCAGAATCAGCTGACGGCCAGAAAGATGATCAGGTTGATGGTTTGGATAATGATCAAGTAGAAGAATAGGCTGATTATTATGTTGAGAAGGTAGAAGTTGTCCATGAGCCGATAATTATAGCTGTTGAGGAGAAAACACTAGAATAGGATCGTAGGGTCTCTAAGTGTCTGAAGAAACCTGTTGTTTGCTATTCTCCAGATTGTACTGTGCATTTCATGCTTTGAGCGTTACTGATGGTGAATCAAGTAGCGTAAAGGAGGCGAGATCTATTGATGATGTAGATCAATGGGAACTTGCCATAAATGAGGAAATGCATTCAATGGAGAAGGAAAAGATATGTAGCTTGTGTGAGTTGCCTGGTGGCAAGAAGGCAATTGGTTACAAATGGATCTTCAAGTGAAAATTAAAGACGGATGGTTCTTTGGAGAGGTACAAGGCGAGGTTGGTAGCTAAGGCTTACTCATAGATCGAGGGACTCGATTATGATCAGATTTTCTCACCAGTAGCGAAGTTGAAATCGGTCAAGTTTATGCTCGATAGTTGCTGTCTATGATTTGGAGATCAAGCAACAAGATGTCAAGGCGTCTCTTCATGGTGATTTGGAGGAGAAAATATACATGAAATAGCCAGAAGGTTTCGTGATGAAAGGAAAGGAAAATTTGGTGTACAAGTTGAAGAAATCCTTGTATAGACTGAAGCAAGCCCCTAGGTGTTGGTACCATAAGTTTGACATCTGTGTTCTTCAACTTGGGTTTATTCGGAGTGAAGCTGATCATTGTGTCTACATGAAGAGAGTCGATAAGGACATGTTTTTGTATGTAGATGATATGTTGTTAATTGGGAACAACATGAAGATGATCAAGTCTGTGAAGGATATGTTGGCACAGAATTTTGAGATGAAGGATCTTGGCCCCGCAAGCTTCATCTTGGGTATATAAAATATACGTGATCATGCTAATAGGAAATGATGGCTAGGTTAGAGGAAATACATTGGAGATGTGTTGAAGAAATTCAACATGATTGACTATAAACCACAGAGTTCTCCCATGGTACTAGGTACGAGGTTGTCGGCTGAGCAATATCTTAAGACAACTGATGAGATAGAGGAGATGTCACGTACACCATTTGTAAGTGTAGTTCATAGTCTTATGTATGCTATGGTTAGCACACTACCTGATATTACTCATGCAGTGGGAGTATTGAGTCGTTACATATCAAATCGTGAAAAGGAGCATTTGTCAATCGGTAAGAGAGTTCTCAGGTATCTTCGAGCCATTTCACATTATATGTTGTGTTTTGAGGATACGGATAGTGGAAGTGATCCTCGGTTTGAAGGCTATGTTGATGTGGATTGGGGTGGTGACTTGGATAGCAAAAGGTCTACAAGTGGATATGTTTTCAGCTTGTTTGCTAAAATGGTGAGTTAGATGAGTAGAAGACAGAGTGTAGTAGCATTATCGTCGACTAAAGCTGAGTATATAGCTTGGACTCATGCCAGTAAGGAAGATGTATGGTTACGAAGACTGAGTAGTGAGTTTGGTTTCCAAGTTGAATCTATGAAGTTGAAGTGTGACAATCAAGGACCTCTTTATTTGGCTCGGAATTCGGCGTATCATTCTCGTACGAAGCATATCGGTATTCAATATCACTTATCTAAGAGAAGGTCGAGAAGAAGGTGGCATTATTGGAAAAGATAGACACATCCTTAAACAGTGCGGATTTCTTGACTAAGACAGTAAGTCATTCAAAGTTCAATTGATGTGCAACTGAGGTCGGTTTGAGACAGTTAGCTGCTGGGATGTCATCCATTGTTGTGAAGTATTCAATGAGTGAGAGATTATTGAGTTTGTCGACTACTTCACATTCACGTTGGATGTGGTCTACGCTCACCAAGTACGAGGATAAACGATATATCTAACATGATGTAATACCATGAAAATGCTAAACAATGAAGTAATGATGTTTGCAGAACAGCACGAGCCGTGCATGAGGAGCGCAGTCATACAAGTGGGTCTTTGGCATGTCTCTGGGCACAGCCGGGCCTGGTCACCACGGCCGTGCCTGATGGTGGAGCATGGGCCATGCTAGGTGAGCACGACCATGCGTTCGGTTTGACCTGGAAGCTTATTCCTTTTGCACACGGGCCATGCTGGAATGGCACGGGCCGTGCCATTGGCATTACCTGCGAGACTAGATTTATTTAAATCATATCTTTTATGGGTTTATAAACACACCCAGGTTATTATACATCAATTTCAGTATCTTGGGTTTGAGTTGTGATCTAATACGATCTGATACGCTCTGTAATCCTCTCTACACATAGTACTTTGCTACCACGGTTTGTGGTGGTGTTTTGTGGGAATTTTCTCTCGGTGCTCGATTTCTCCGCGTTAAACCTTGTGTTCTTTTTGTTCATTGTCTCTATCTAGAATCTTTAAGTCTTTCAGTCATGTGTCAAGAAAGTTGTTTTTGACATCTTTTCTTGGGTCCATAATGGTCGTTTGTGGAATTGAGATAAAATCACTGATGAGGATCGTTATTGTTATCATGGAGATCTTGTCGTCAAGAATCAGTTTTTGAAACTCTAAATGGGTCGTGTTGGTTGAGTCTTGGTGACGGGCAAGTGGAGACTAGGTAGGGAGAGAAAAGCAGCGACTTGCCCTCTTCGCGTGCACGTAACCGCACTACGATGTCTTGGATGGCTGGACCACTGAAAAACTTCTGCAGAAGATCCGAACATGTCAATCGGGTCTACCTAACCTGTTTGATATATGAAAACAATATGCTTGAGTGAGACTTGCCGTTAGGCGTTGGTCCTAATGGTCTGTATTAGAGTGGTTAGAGTTAATCATATCCTCAAAGTTTGATCTTATGTGGTCTTATTCTTAATTACAAATAAATAGTAAAAGGAAAAGACACGTAAAACGATTATAAAATTATTTTTTGATTAATATGGTTTAAGTATATACTTTCTTTTCCTTACTTCCCTTCGAGGGTTTTTTCCGGGGCTCTTCACGATTTGCCATAATCGATGGAAATCCCCTGAAAATCAAACTTTATCTCCCTAGGATACTGAGCTTTTTGCACATGGGTTATGGATTTTATTTTCAAGTATTGGCCGAAAAGGAGTAGGAACGCGTTAGAATGAGGTTGCATGCATTTTGATGATTTCACATATTTTGGAGTTATGATTTCACAGCTTAACAAGTACTCCCTCCGATCCAATTTAATTGTAACACTTTCGTTTTTGGGTCATCTCAAAATAAATATAACATTCTTTTTTTGGTAACTTTTTAATATAAAAAAAATACCAAATCAATTTCATCTGTTACAGTATAACCATTTCGCCTCTCACAAGTGTTATAGTGAACCCCACTATCATCCAAAAAATATTATTTCTTCATCAAAATCCACACAAATTCAACACTTGCATAAATTCTTGTGTCGGGTCAACATGGTACAATTAATTTGGACTGAAGGGAGTAACATCTAGTTACCATAGGGTGAAACATGTAATGTTTTGGACCGAAGGGAGTAATATCTAACTACGGACTTAATGTGTAGCGGCATAATGTCATGTGTCAGCTGAGTTGAAAGTCGGGAGATCACATGCACGGAAGTTAAAGGAAGGTTTTAAGCTCTTTCCTTATTGTAATAAGTAATTTTTTTAGAATAATTTGATAGTTCTCTCTTATTAACCTCCTTGAAAGATTGATCCTTCAGATGATGTTTCCATTTAAATAGCACCCATCCTGTGCCAATGCCACTCCATAAAACAATTGCACTATGAGCAAGTCTAGTGGGCATAGCAAATTGGTTGTTATGGTCATACTATTGTTATGGCGGGTGAGAAGAGAAAAACCCTAGGCTTGAAACATAACATCAAAGGTATCTAATTTGGAATATTAAGACCGCTGTCTTCAGGCTAGTATTTATAGAAAACTAGGCTTATAGTAACAGGGTATAATTATATAATTAAAATACACCCTATCTATCGAACACAAATCCTATCCTTATAGCGTATATTGACAACTTATATTTAAGGATATATTATCAATTATAATATTCCTAAACAATCTCCTCCTAAGTTTTCAATATAGTTCTAACAGATAGATCTAGCATACATGTTCATAATAATAAAAAGAATGATGCACCTTTAATAGGAAAACTTGAAAATTCAACTAGACCGAAAATAAATTGAAACTCCAATACAGCCCAAGAGTTTTAGATAAAGCTAAACTCATACAAAATAAAGAATGTCTCAAAATATGAGTAAACTATCTACTGCACGAAATAAAATATGATAACTCCTCCATTCAAACTGTCTCTACTCATCGAGTAGGTCATTATCATCAAGATCTAGGTTGAGTCTTTCACCTCCTCCATTCTCGTCATCATCTGTAATTTGAAATATATGAATTTCATTAATAATAAATTCAACCACTAAATTACAGATAAAGTGTCTAGTTCTAATAATATGAACTTAGCACAATACACAATAAAGTATCTAGTTCTAACAATAAGAACTTAGTACTTAAACCCATAAAATATCTAGCTCAAACAACAAGAGCTTAGTATAATTATGCATGGCAAGAAAGATCCATAAAATTACGGTAAGCGTTATCATCAAGTTTCTTATTAAAGAACTTGAACTATTGGTTTTTTGTATCAAGAACCAATCCATGTTTTATTTGGAATGATAAGATGCCAATGCAGCATACCTACTAATGAACTATCATCAAGTTTGGAATGGCATTCATATTGTAAGGTACATATCATCAAATTTGAAAAGATACTAAGACATCATACCATCGAAAAAACATATCAATCAATTCTTATATCCATTTGGAATAACTCAACGATCATGTCTTGTATAAAATTTGCTACATCATCAAGTTTGGAATGATTTTACAAAATTTCATACGTAACTCAGACACTAAGCTTTCAAGGATACTCAAATTGATTTGAATGCTTATATAGGCTAGATGAGATCCCAACAAATTCAAAACTAGATTGGTGATTTAAGACTTACCTATGTAGTCTTCAACCCATCTCCTTCATAGTCTTAATTGTGCGGTCTTTTGTCAATCCTTTGGTAAGGACATCTGTCATATTATCCTTTGATTTCACATAAATCAAAGTGATAATTCCATGTTCAATTAGATAATTCAGCATTGTCTGTTTTAGTCTAATATGCCTACTCTTACCATTAAAAAGTGAGTTATTGACTATCGTCTTTACAACTTGAGTTATAACCTTAACCTGTCTCATTGGAATGTCAAGGATCAGATCTCTTATCCATTCTGCTTCATCAACGCCTGAAGGTAGAGCATACAATTCTGATTTCATAGATGACAAAGCAATACATGTTTGCCTCTTTGACTTCCAAACTATAGCAGCTCCACCTAGTGCGAAAACATATCCACTAGTCGACTTGCTATCACCCACTTCTGAGCACAAAGATGCATCAGAATGTCCTTCTACAGTTAAAGGATAGCCTCTATAAGTTAGGGCATAACTTTGAGTACCCCTTAGGTATCTCATCAGCCTCGATAGGGCATCCCAATGGGCTTTTTGTGGATTACTAGTGAATCTAGCTAACATGCCTACCGTGTAGACTATGTCAGGTCTAGTGCAAGCCATCAAATACATGAGACTACCAATCAATCTAGAATACTCTGATTGATTTACGATTGCACTATCATTAGGTGTCAATCATTTATTATAGTCATATGGTGTTTCAGCCGGCTTAGCTTCATTGTATCCCACTCTGAGAGTAGCTTTTCCAATATAGTGAGTTTGGCTAAGGGTGATCAGTCCTTTCCCTCCAAAGCTTACTTTCATTCCAAGTATAGTGTCCACGACACTCATATCTTTCATGTCAAATTCTTTCATTAAGGTTTCTTTGATGTCTCTAACCACCGTGAGATCAAAACTAATAATAAGCATGTCATCCACATATAAGCACACTAGGGCTACCTTGTTTGAGTCGAAATGATAATAGAGGCATCTATCAGAGTCACTTTAGTTAAAATCACATCTCTTTATCGTTTTATCAAACTTTTGGTGCCATAACTTTGGTGCTTGTTTAAGACCATATAGAGATTTATTTAACTTACAAACCTTTTCCTCTTGACCTTTCATGACAAACCCCTCAGGTTGCTTCATGTAGATCTCTTCCGTAAGCTCTCCATTTAAGAAGGCTATTTTTATATTCATTTGATGTATCACATAGTGCTCAATAGACGCTAAAGCAAGAAGAATCCTTATTGTAGCCATATGACAGACCGATGAGTAGATATCAAAGTAGTCTATCCCATTTACTTGAGTGAAGCCTTTAGCTACTAAACATGCTTTATACTTAGCCACTGATCCGTCAGGATTAAGTTTTTTCTTTAAGACCCACTTGCAACCGACAGACTTAGGCCCTTTTGACAAATCGACTAGCTTTCAAGTTTGGTTATGTAGCAAAGAATTCATTTCATCCTCAATGACTTTTGCCCATAATAATGAGTCATGAGATCTCATCGCTTCCTTATAGGATGATGGATCCTCCTCCACATGGTAAGTCACGAAATCCTCATCGAAACACTTAGGTACTCCCTCTCTTTTAGATTGTTTATGTGGGACTAACTCAGAAATCACTGCGTGTTGGGTGTCAGAACAAATTGGTTCAGATGTTGTTGGAGACCCTTGAACCATCTCATTATAACTTGGTAAGGTCATACCCTTATCTTTGAGAAACGTGTTCTCAAAGAATACTACGTCACGAGATTCTATCATCTAATTGGTTGATAGATCAAGAAACCGATCGACAACACTATCTTTTGCAACTCCTAAATACACGCATGTGTTGGTTCTAGTTTTCATCTTAGGCCTCCTAGGGTCTCGTATCCTTACATAAACGATACAGCTCCAAGTCCTAAGAGTATCATATCTACAATGATGTTTGTGCCATATCTCATAAAGAGTCGAGTCCAACCTTAAGTGCAGCAACCTATTTAGAATGTGATTTATAGTTAAATCTGCTCCCCCCCAATAACATGAAGGCATTTTGGCTGTTAACAACATGGAGTTTAACATTTCTGTTAACGTCCTATTCTTCCTTTCGGGAATATCATTTGATTAGGGTGAGTAAGAAGCTGTAGTTTCAAGGATTATGCCATGAGAGTCGTAGAATTCCTTGAACTCAGTCGATTTATATTCTCCTCCTCTATCACTTCTAAGCCTTTTAATCTTCAAATTGAGTTGATTTTCAACTCTATTTTTAAAGATTTTGAATTTATCAAATGCTTTGTCCCTAGATTTTAACAGATAAATATGACAATATCTTGAGAAATTGTCAATAAACGTGATTAAATACTTCCATCCATCCCTTGTCACATGAGTTTTAAAGTAAAGAATATCGAAATGTATTAAACCAAGAAGTTGTGTAAAAATCGAACCAAAAGGTTTTCTAGTAATTTTTGTGTATGCACACACTTCACATCTGTTGAAACTTGTCACGAAGCCTAATGGTATATTATGAGTCTTAGCCAGTTTAACCATTTTTCTGTAGTTCACATGTCCCAATCTATGATGTAATGTTAGGGGATCAATTAAATTAGAACTTACTTGGTTAACTACATCATGCTCTAAGCTCAAACGATACATACCATTAATTAAGTAAGCGTAACTAAAATAATAAGTATTAACAAATATGCTTACTCTACCACCTTGAAAAGAAACACACATACCAGCGTTGTAAAGCAAACTCATAGAAATTATATTTTTTTTCAGATTCAGGAACTACTTTAACATCTTTTAAAGTTAGAATCTTAACAGATGATAGGGTAAGTTTAGCAGTTCCTCTGTCGGTCACTTTAGCTGACACTCCATTTGCCACGATCATCGTCTCGGATGCATCAGTCTTTTCTTTCAGCATTCTTTTATTATTGCACACATGGCAATTAGCTCCAGAGTCAAGTCACCAGTCGAAAGTGTTACAGCTGGCTGTACCATTCCGAATCATTACAATGAAACCGACTGGCTCAACTTTATCAACTATCATGTTGACTTTCTTCTTAGATGTTCTAGGCTTTTCGGGCTTGTTCTTCTTCAAAATTCTGCACTCACTTTGCAGATGGCCCCACTTGCCACAATTGTAACATTTATCTCGAAACTTAGCAATAGTTTTCTTGGCAGCTATATATTTGCGCTCATCTTTAGTTGGCTTGAATTGCACTCTAGAATGCTTCTTGGAAGTTGTCACAGCATTAGCAGCAGAGATCTGACTGTTGACTAACTTTAAGTTGCTCCTAATTCAATTCTCATCTTCGATTCTAATGAATCACTTGAGATCATCAAGCCCTACTTGAGTTTTTTTCCGTTACATCTCAGTCTTGAAAGACAGCAATGACGAAGGTAGCTTATAAATTATAGCTCCTACCAAGAATGTATCGCAGACATCAATACCCTCAGTTTTAAGTTTCATTCTCAGATTCTCAAGTTTTGTGACTTGAGAAAGTATCTCTATATCGCCATCAAATTTCATGTCCATAAATTTATCGACAAGATGTGCTTTAGAGAGTGTCTCCTCCTTCTTAATCTGAGCATCAAGATTGTCCCATATTTCTTTAGCAGTATTGAACTTGCTATAGATATCTGCAAGCCTATCGGACATGCAATTAAGCAAATAGTTCTTGCAAAATTCTTCATCCTTTGCCCATCAAAACCATCAACATCTTCAGTGATCTTCTCAAAAGTACTCAATACAGTATAAAACACATCTATTTTAGGTCAAATTGAATCTTTCTCTTTCAATTATTAAATTCAGATCCATTAAATTTTTCACATTTAGGCATCTTAATTGGAACATTATGTTTATCCATTATTATTCTACCACTTCCTTCAAACAAATCAATTGAAGTTGAATGCAAGAGTAAGAACGATGGCACTTGTGACGAATCGCAAAGCCAATAAAATAAATCAAGATCCAATTTGAGAATCCAAGCTTATAGTGATATCTGGCCCTTCCCTGTCCGTGCAATTCCACAAAGCAAAGACCCTTACAAGTCTTTTGTATCATGCAGGATTAGAAGGTCCTGATTTTACAGATAGAGCTGCTCTCAACAAGGACAGCCAGGGTCGACTACACTCGTCGAACTCAGATTCACGCCGTCTGCAACTTCGCCTGAGGAGATCTCTTTCAATCGATAAGGACCTCTTCACCTCGAGATCTTTAGCGTTCACATCGGAGAACAGATTCGGTACAGAGCAGTCACAACGTTAGAACAGAACAAAATCGTCTACTCCTCATTGGAACAAAGCAACCACACCACACACTCACGAGGTCATGCTTTGCCGAAGGTCGAGAACAATCAGAGATCAGGCCTTGCTGCGAATTGTTCCACACCGTCGGAGAAGGAGGTGTCTCACGACGGCGGATAGGGTTCTTCGCGAAGATGATGAACAGTTCTAACGACGATGCTGGGATTATGAGCTCGGCGGCGGCTAGGGTTAGGATTATGTTTCAAGAGGAGAAAAACCCTAGGCTTAAAACATGACATTCAAAGGCCGTTGTCTCCAACTTACTATTTATAGATAATTAGGTTTATGGTAACAGGATATATTATACAATTAAAATATACTTTATTTATCGAACACAAATATTATCTTTATGACGTATATTAAAAACTCATATTTAAGGATATATTATCAATTATAATATTCCTCAATAATTATTACAATAAGTCCAAAACTTTTCACTCCAATGGGTTGCAAACATTATGCCACATTTTAACATTTATCAAATAAGAGCATTCACAATGGACATGCTATATACAAAATATAGCAATTGATCATTTTTTCACTCCAATGGTTGTGTTTTTGTTGGCAAAATAGCTTTTGTCAAACTGATTGCTAAAATTAGCAAGACAAATGGTATTTGTCAAATTTTAACATAGTTAAAGCACAATAAGATTAATGGAAAATCTCAAGAAAAAAAAAAAGAGAACAATTCTAAAAATAATATGTGGTTAAATCATCATCGTTCATCGAATGATCGTGTCAAAATACAATATGACACCGTTTGAATCACATTGTCAAATTACAACAAATTAACACTATTTATTATTAAAATATAGATCGTATTTGTTATATATAACATGTTGCATTCGAGATGCTCATATTTAACAATAAAAATGTCAAAAACATTCTTTTGCCGAGTTTTCCATTTTGAATAGGAACCTAAACATAGAAAAATCACAAACTCAATAAGTTCATGTGGCTTTTCTTTAACCATTGATCATGCGACAATATTTATTTTTTGATATCCCACAAAAATTATAATATTTTTCTATTTGAGGATTTTTTTTCCTTAAAAAATACTCTCTCTGTCCCATATTAATAATAACATTTTTTGTTAGTCTGTCCTAAAATAAATAAAATATTTTTTTAATAATCTTTTAATATAAAAAGAATCAAATCAAGCTTATCTGTTATAATACACCCACTAACTCCTCCCTTACCTGTCACAATAAACCTCATTATCACAAAAAAAATATTATTTCTTCATCAAAATCCATATAAATTCAACATAGGTATAAATTTTTCGTACCGGATCAATATATTGTAATTAATATGGAACGAAAAGAGTATAAAAAACACCCATATTTTTTACTTTTTATCATATCGACTCATTCCACTGTCACTTCTCCTCCCATTCGTTTTCTCCCTCCCTCTCACTCAACTTCAAGGATAATTTAATCTTTATCCACGAAAATCAACACACGTAAATTTTCGTAAAATATCAACTATTGTATTTATTGTGCGATGAAAAGAGTAACAATTTAGACACTATTCATCTCTTATATATATTACTATATCTATTCGAAATAGCATTTCCCATTGGTCATGCTCTAAGAGCAAGTTCCAAGGTGCTTGCTATATTGGAATAGTTGTATCTATATGTTTATCATCAACCGTGCCAATTTGCTAAAATTTGTCGATGTTGCTTCAACTGTGTCGCGCTATAACTTTTCAATGATTAAAAATTGAAAGAACGTCAAAGAATCATTTATATTAGTTGAGATTATTCTTTTTCTTATTGTCAAAGTAGATGAAGGGCCATAAAGCATCAATTGTCAAATATGTTACTATATATAACGTTTGTTTTGACAAATGCTAAAATTTATATTAAAATATCAATCCCATTGGAGTGTAAATAATTAAGATTTTTGTTATATTATAGTTTGATATCTTATATACCTATCCCATTAGACTTTTCTAATGCTCCCATTTTTTCTGGTGACTAACACGCACACGCAACAAACTACACATCAAGCCAAAACCAGATGCGATTTGCAGTACCCACCGAAAGACGGATCCCCTGCTGTAGCAATTCTACGGCAGAGGTGCTGTATGCAATTAAAACCTGTTGTACATGTGAATCCGCCTCCCCCTACCACCCATCCATGATCCCGTTCGATCAAATATTTGGAAGCCGAGCTCCAACGTGATGTTGAACAGATACTTTTGCCGGTATGCTAAACCAAAGCGCCAAGTTTCTGCTTCTCAACTTATGGCCATTGGCCCTAATCAAGGAAAACATTCCACACAATCCACTACAAATGATTCAACTAAACCATGCCTAATAAAGAATTCAAACCAACAATTCGAAGCCAAAAGAACCACTCATATTCTGGAAATCAATCGACAATCACAAAAATTACAAATCAATGTTAAAAACCTAAACCCAGAGAGAATCATCCCCTCAAGGATCAAGTCTACCAGTATTGTGCATCTCTGTACAGAGTAGTGTATTTTGACAACTCTACGCCACCAAGGTTGAAAAGAATCACAAAATGTTGAAAGTTTTAAATGGGGGAAAAAAGAGAAGCTAGGCCTTCATGGATACTTATTTGGAGTTTATCATAAGACATCAAAGTCTCGTGCTCACACTTGCATGTCCCGCTACCTCTTGCCAAAACCTCACCGTCAACATCTATGATCCCTCCCTTTGTCGAGTCTTCGGTGCGAGGACCAGGCTCCAAGATAAATGACTTCACCTGCAATTTTGTTCCAAAGATGTACAGGAGATCAGGGACAACGATTTACAAGGATGATCTTTCTGATTGAAGATGTGCATAAGCTACATTCTGATAATCACCGAACAAGCTGCTATCCATTAGATACTCCACGACTTAATGATTTGATACAAAGGACTAAACTCGCACAACAAATATTTCAAAGAACTTGCATCAAGAATCATGCTAGTCTGCTATATGCAGAAAAGACATTTGTCCACAGAAAATTAAAAGCCAGATCTGTAAGATGATAGGTGAGGCGATTTGAAACAGCTATAACCACCAAGGTGGTAATATGTAAGACATCAGTAAATAACAGAAAAGAAAACGGCCAGCGAATAACAAAAGGTTGCGAACCTAAGAAACAAACCTTCAAGTATAAGACATGCGGTGACTTGACATGGTTTCCATTGCTTAGGTCGGTCATCAGTGCCAACAAGGCGAGTTTTGGACAATCTTTGATGAGTACTAGATCCAAATAACCATCTGAAAACTTCATGCCAACGAAATCAATTATGATCCAAATCCTCAAGATCCAAGTATACATAAAGTAACCAAAACGACAACAACAACACTCATTCAAGAAGCACCATTACTGGCATGAGCATGCCTAACAAGCGGACACCCATGTGTACTGACATTGCAACTGACAGAACAAGACAATCTACACACAAGAAAGCTGATGAAGTTAAAATCTCCAACAAGGATGATTTCTCCAAGCGGGTTGAATCAAATTCAGTAGATTAGAGAACCAACCTTGGCATCAGGAGCTGCCTTCGCACTTTCACTACCCCAAGGAACATTGTGGAGCCATATTGAGACGAATGGCCCCTCTATAGTTAACCATTTTGTAATCTCCAAGTCAATATTTGGTCCATGGTACCGATGTTCTTCGATGAGAGGCTCCTCTTCGCTTCGCATATGGAATTTTAGCTGCTGGGAAGGGTCTTGCTTTTCAGTTTTGGGCAAAGCAAGAGCTTCGAATTCAGGTGCAGGAACAAAATGAATACGACCATGATACTTCCTCAGGTGAAATATCCTTTGAATTGCCTGGAACAGTCACGAAGCCTTTGTCGCATTAGTATAATTTCTAATCAATAAGCCAATATCACATTACACACAATCATTGACCATAAGACAAATGCCACCAGAAAGACACATCAATATCACACAAATCAATAATCATAGTTCTCGTGAGTTGGAGCACTCACCAGTTGCCACATCAATGTCTAGATAATAGTATTGGAAGAAGTTGATACTCAAATGCGGAAAAATATGATAAAAGAAAAGAAATTTTCAATGGATATAGTAGAAGTATGAAAAGTGGACTCGCAAGTCTCGCCAACACTTGAGAAATCAATTAAATCTCTCCCAACAGCATGGCCCAGGACTTGACGCACATACAAAGAGTGGCAATAATTAGATTTCTTAAGAAAATGGATCAATCACATAAGGAAATTCGAATTCCTTATTAGATTTAGGTATACTAGAAAGTCAAAACAAAGAGCTCACATTATTCTCATTGATCATAATATCATGTAGTCACACATCACTGAAGGTAAACATCATAGTCAATGAAGACCAAAAATCTCCACGAATTGGATGCTATAACAAGTAATAATTCAGACTAAATTCACAATAATCTAGGCCTAAGAGAGTTTGAGTTAGACACAACTGACTAATCAAGGTATGCTGTCGGCACATCACACAGAAGAGGAAGTAGTCAACAAGAACCTCATGGTTTTCAACACACCCTTTCTAAATCCCTACATGGTAGTGATTCTTGTGAGCATTCCTACCATCAGCTTGAACAGCCACCGGCTTGAAACAAGTCACCTTGACCTAGTACTAAGATCAAAAAGCTAATATATAGATTCAGCCGCTGGAGAAGCTATGAAGCACAGCTTGAGTTGCAGGTGTGCTAATAAAGAAGTTCTGAACTCTGACACTTCGATTGCACCCTTAAGCAAGTTTGGCTAATTTAAGACACTTCGACACAGGTGTGACCGCAGGCCTCTTTGAAACAATTCAAAATCAAACACTCTCCACACATCAAAAGTAACTAAATCCAACGCTGAGCCACATACCAGCATATGATTACATGAATGTAAGTGCTATAATGTTCTTTTTTTTCCTTTTTCTTTTTT
>JAOVYX010018000.1:0-21020 GCA_035668315.1 Drosera spatulata | reverse complement strand
CTGACAGTGTGATGCCCATGTTGCTTCAAGCCGCTGTATATGTCAGAGAAAACAAAGAAGTAAAAGCCGAAGAAGTGCTGGGGCAGTTTGCTGAAAGGTTCCCAGACAAGTCCAAAGCGCTTCTTCTAGCTAAGGCACAGTTGGCGGCTGCTGCCGGCCATGCCCTTGTCGCAGCAGAGTCCCTTGCTCAAATCCCAGACATCCAACACATGCCTGGCACAATTGCCACCATTGTGGCTCTCAGAGAGCGAGCTGGAGACGTCGAAGGAGCAAACGCTGTCTTTGATGCTGCTATCAAATGGTGGTCAAATGGCATGACGGAAGACAACAAGCTTAACGTGATAATGACCGAAGCCGCTGCCTTCAAGCTGAAGCATGGGAGGGAGAAGGAAGCTTTCCAATTATTCAAGGAGCTGGTCAAGAGTCACAGCAGCGTGGATGCCTTGACTGGACTGGTTACCACGGCTGCTCATGTCGATATCGACAAGGCTGAAGCTTATGAGAAGCAGCTGAAACCACTTCCTGGTTTGAACCGAATAGACGTCGACAGTCTTGAGAAGACCTCTGGTGCCAAGCCTTCTGAAAATGGGTCTCACACAGAGATCATGGATACACATGAAGAGACCAAAACCAAAGAGAAACCAAAAAAGAAAAGGAAGAGAAAGCCGAGGTATCCCAAAGGATTTGACCCTGCAAACCCAGGACCTCCGCCAGACCCAGAGAGGTGGCTGCCGAGGAGAGAGAGATCCAGCTACAGGCCGAAGAGAAAGGATAAGAGAGTGGCTCATGTTAGAGGCTCCCAAGGTGCTGTTGTTAGGGAGAAACATGATGCTGTTGCCCCTGAGTCTTCCAGATCAGGGATGGATGGCGCTGATTCTAGTGCCGCAAACTCCAAAGCCAACCAACCAAGCACTTCGAAGAGTTCATCACAGAATGCAGGTCCGTTGAAGGCATCCAAGAAAAAGTCAAGGAGAAAGTGAGCATTAGTGTCGTTCATTTGTTTATGATTCGGAACTTTCGAACAGTTCAAATTTTCATTATATCGTTTTGGCGGAATCTTGGGCTATGCCTGTCACCTTGGTTTTAGTACTCAATGACTCCAGTGCCCGATAAACCAAGTTTTTATAGATCATTCGCCGCCAGCAAAAGTTTCCCGTTTTTCTGGTATCTGTTGTCAAGTTCAGGACAGGTGATAAATCCTGTATGATTGTTCAATTCGTTTGAGTTATGTCAGAATCTTCTGGTTTTACAATAGACTTCTTTCGTCTGTCGCGATCATGGTTGCTAGGCCATGCTTTTTTAACGTGAATCCATAGATGACATAGTTTGACGTGAATGTCTCTTTGAAGATATCCTTCAATGGTGTCGTATGCGATGATCTGTGATCAAGCCCGCAAACCTGAGTTTCAGAATAATGCACAGTAATTGCACTTTCAATGAAAAAGTCGGTCTTCTTTCCTATCAATGGATAGCACTTGATAGGAACTATCAACCATACTTTCGCAATGGAAGTTAAAGGTCAAATCCTTCCTTGTTAAGCGAGACTATAAGATCTACCAACATTCATGGTGTTATATCCATGGTCAGGTCGCGCTCGACGAATATGTCATGGGCCTATTTGTTTGTTTGGAAGTTAATGTCGGAGACGTCGTGCTTTCCTAAGCTTGACGAATCGTCCGTGAACTCCCAAGATTGAAAATTCCATGATTCATGGGAACCTAATTCTAGTCATGAAACACCCATTCAAGGCAAGCAATATGTTGTTTATTGCATGATCTTACTTGCTTTGAAGGGAAAGCTAATGCAATATTCCTCATACATGCGTTTCAGTATTAAAACTCCATTACATCCAATTATACATTCCTCCATGCTTCCCTCACAACCACACTCGACCTAAAACAACACAACTAATTGAATGTCACACAATAAATAACGACACTCACATATCCATCTTTTTTTCCGTACAGATTTGATCTTATTTCGTCATAAATCAATATCCACGTGTCGAATCCTGGACTTAGATCCATCTCCCGTCACACAAACATTATATCCCTTTTCAACCCCAAATTTCACACAATTAAAACCTTAGTTAAATCAATTTTTTCATTTTCAATTTGTTTTTATTGTTTTTTCTTTCTAACGCAGAAAGAGCAAAACAAGGGCACCAAATTCATTTTCCACCATAACACGTGTCATCCACCCTCCCCTCCTTCCCCGCCGGCACTTTCTCTCTCTAGAAAAAAACTCAACCAACCACGAAAACATCCAAAACAAACCCCCGCTTTCTCTCTCTACCCAATTTATTTTTTTTCATTTTCTCACATTTCCCCCTTTTTCTTCTTCTTCACCAAACCCAAACCCTCTCATTTTCGCTGCGATTTCGAGATCATCGATTTTTCGGGTTTCATCGATTTATCTCTCTCTCTATCAATCTATCTATCTATCTATTCATATATCGATTCGGGGAAGATTAGGTTTCGACCTGGGGGCGATTAGGGTTGCGTTTTGGTGATCTTTTGATTCGATTGATTTGGTTTCGATTTGTTGATTTGATTTGATTGTGAATAGAGCTAAATAACCCTAGTTTGATTAGGATTGGTGATTGGGAGGTGGATCTGATGGTGGTTGTGGTTGTTTGATTTGATTTGGTTTTTAGGGTTTCGTTGTAGTTGGGGAGTAGGTGATTACGAGGAATTCCGGTGAGATTTTCGGTGCGTTGTTATTTTGTTTACCATCTGAAATCGAGGGGTTTCTTCTTGAATCTGATTTGGTTCCATGATTTGGAGGGTGGTTGTTTGTGATCTTGAGTTTCGGGGTTGATCAGTCTGCGGCTTGTACGTATTGTGTTCTTGTGCAAGCTGTGGAAGGGGTGGAAGGGGAAATAGAGGAGGAGATTAGGGTTTGCTTTGTGGGGTTGAAATCTTGTTTAGGTTGGTGAAGAGTAGTTTAGAGTATGGCGTTGAATTTGAGTCGGTCAATCTTTGATGATCGGTTAGGGGAAGAGAGGTTAGGTCTGCCGAATGGAACTGGTAGTGGGTTCTTGATGAATGGGCTTTCCGAGAAAAACGGAGATCAGATTGGTCTGTGGGAATGGAGTGATGGGTTTGATGGTTCTTTTGATTATGGTAATGGTGATGTCAGCTGGAATGACTCGCGGGAACCGGTGTATAGGGATATTCTTGACCTGTTGCCTGCAGATCCCTTTGGGATGGGGATAAGCTCCACGTTCACCGCGATTACTGGCTTTCTTGAGAATTTGGAGGTTGGGAATTATGCAAGAAGAGATGTAATGAGCAAAACCGATTGCTCCCTTTTTGACGAGCTGGAGGCTTTCTGGGATCATGCCATGGCTTTCCAGGCTTTTCCTAGAATCTCAGATGAAGTTGGTGTGGCCAGCAGGGCTGAGGAATATTTTATGGCTGATTGCTGGGGCTCGTCTTATTTTGGAGGCTTTGAGCCTGTTTATGGCGTGGAATATATAAAAGATTGCTGCAGGGCTTCCACCCTTGGCGATAGCCAAGATTCTCTGCATGAAACCGGAGATGATGCTGAGATGGGAGACACTCACTCAGCCTTGTCTTTTTCTCTTCGGTATTTGGGTGTCCATGATCTTCTCTCTGCTGAAATGGTTTGCAAATCCTTGCGTTCTGCTGTTAACTATCACTTATTGTGGACGATTATCCACATAGATCAACCACTCAATGACCGATTAACCGATGATGTGCTGCTCGAGTTAAGTAACAGGGCTAAAGGTGACCTGCAGTATCTGAGTCTCACTGATTGCACAAAAATAACCGATGGTGGACTGCTGCAAGTGCTCAGTAATAATCTCAAGACAACCAAGGTCAGTCGGATCACTGGGTTTACAACTTTCTGTTGTCTCATTTTCTTAAATTTCTCTATTGTCTTCACCATCTGCTAAGTACTTTGCAAGTTCTGCTTCAGTGCTGTATCCTTTGCATGTTATTTGCATTGGCTATAGTGTTATATCAGTATATAGTTCTTAGTAGTGCAGCTTGGCCATTCATATTGGTTTAGGGCCAAATTACTTGGCACGGAGTCTGATTTTGATGTTTTCGAGATTTTGTGATAGCTGCCCATATCCATGATTTTACCGTCGATTCATGTATGCCCTTTTTTTTTTTTTTTTTTTTGGATCATTTAAGTTGTCTGCTGGATATCTGTTTAGAGTTAGGTTTAATGCAATGGGAAGATAGTGTTGCTATCTCACCAAATAAGCATCTTTTATGTCATGTTTTTTTTTCCTGATTCTCTTTTCCGTTTTGTACAGCTTTCTGTGGCAGGATGTGCACGGCTCAGCATTGATGGCGTTGTCAATTGCTTGAAGATTTTTAACTCTCTGGCTATCACAGGAATAAAACGCCTTCGAGTTGGTGGGATTTATGGTGTGACACAAAGTCACTTTGAAGAGTTAAGGTCCTTGGTCAGTGTACCCAATCTCACACCACAGATGAATAATAAGCAACATTTCTATCATAGGGGGAAAGCATATATCTCGCTTGATGATGATCGTGCACTGGACATTGAAATGTGCCCAAGGTGCCAGAACTTCAGGTTGGTATATGATTGTCCATTGGAAAAATGCGAGGGTAGGAATCACGAAACCCAGATATGCAAGGCATGCACTCTCTGTATACCTAGATGTGTGGATTGTGGAAGGTGCATCTTTGATGGTGAATTCGAAGAGTTGTTTTGTTTGGATTTCCTATGTTCCTTTTGTGGGAAGGACCAATCCAAGTGTCACGAGGCAGAAGGCAAAGATGGCTTGCTCGTCTAATTAGTCATACTGATCAAGGTGTGAGATATTCTTTTCGAGTACTAAGGTGTGTTGTGGTTGCCAAATGCGGAACCTAGTCATCGTAGTAGACCCTTATTCCACGCTTAATTGGAAAAGGGTGATCCATGTGTCGGATCACATGGATTGTTTCTTTGTCTTGCTTTGTTGGTTTGATCCACACTGACAGGATGTATTTTCTACGGTTACCCCCTAATGCATTGCAGAGAGGTCTATATCGCTGAAGTGTATTTGTTATCGACGTGAGCTAGAAGAGAAGACAGCCTATGGTGAGAGGTCTTCTATTATATAGACAAGAATGTGATTCAGATTGTATCGGGGGTCTCTGTCTCATCTTTTAGAGTTCTCAATGGTTCTATGGTTCTTATCTACTGTCCATGCATAGAATTTCCTGCTATTGTCTCATCTTTTTGTGGTGTTGGCCGGGAAATGAGGCAGTGGAGTGGTGTTGGCCAGGGAATGAGGCAGTGGAGTCATCATTGGTTTATGTAACTGTTGTGATTCTGTTCATCATGGTGTCAAATCGGTAGAGCATGGTGATGGCGTTCAACTATTGATCAACTTTGCAGTTGATGTTATGAACTTGCCGTGCTGAGAGCTACCGTCATGGCTGGCTTTTAACTGCTTCCCTATGCTTGTGCCGATGATGGAATGTGCGGAGGTCAGTGGGTGCATTGAAGTTCCAGTTCCATCCTTCCAGGTACCCTTCTGTCAGGTTCTTCTTGCTGCTGCTTCTTTCTCTTTTCTGTTTCTTGAATTTGTTTGCTTGCTTGCTACTACAGAATCTCGTTCACATATTCGCCTTACCTGTAACTTCCAGTCTTCATCCAAAGAAACACAACCTGCATAATTGATTTCTCCTATGTCGAAGTTCAGGGTTAGTGTGCATGCAATTTGCCAGGTTGCATGGAAATTTTGTGATGTCATCGTCCTGCTTGTAGTTCCTCAATATTATGGGAAACTATATCGTACGTTTTTCTATAGCATGTATGGTAATGGTAACTGCATCTTGCATCCGTGAGTCGAGGGATTCTCTACTCATTGCTGATGTAGAGCTCTCATCACAGAGGAACTGAGTCCCTCTGGCTATGACTCTTGCAACACTTACGTTGTAGACTTAAATTTAACAAAAACACCTCTCCTTGACAACACTTACGTTGTAGTCATCGTCCTGCTTGTAGTTCCTCAGTTTTATGGGAAACTATATCTTACGTTTTTCTATAGCATGTATGGGAATGGTAACTGCATCTTGCATCCGTGAGTCGAGGGATTCTCTACTCATTGCTGATGTAGAGCTCTCATCACTTAGGAACTGAGTCCCTCTGGCTACGACTCTTGCAACACTTACGTTGTAGTTTTAAATTTAATAAAAACACCTCTCCTTGACAACTCTCAAAGATTGTCGAATCCATAAATTTGTGGATATGGGTTGTAAACTGCAGTACTAATTCATATCATTGCAGTGTAGCGCTGGGTTGACCCTTTTGATCCATATATCAGTGAGAGTCACATTGGTTTCTCCTTTTTCTTTTTGCTCGAAAGGAGACCTTTAGTGCAGACATTTGAAATATGATTTTTTTTTTCTTGGTTGATGCCATGCTGATATAGTTCTTTTTTTCTTTTTTTTTTTTTTTTTTTTTTGAAACAATGCTGATATAGTTGTCGTTAGATCTCGTCTTGACAAGTCCTGATTATGATTTAATTATAATCAATCAACTATGTCATCGCCTATATCCTGTTATAGTATAAACTATTAAAAAAATTACTGGCAGATTATTAGATTAATGGTCTGAAAATGGAAGGTTTTTGATTTTTAATTTTCATCATTTTCTCCATACCTATATAATTTGCATTATATTAGGCTTTCTTTCCTTAATTGATTCATCGTCAAATATATAATTTCCTTTTGTTGGAAGATTATGATTTGAACAGCACATATAGATTCCCTCTCAAAATCTATAAATCTGTTATTTCGTCCATCCAGTTCTCTCTCTCTTCTCCTCCCTTCTTCCTCATTGTCCGTCTTTGTTTGTAGAAATGGGCAGAGCAAAGCTACCCATGAAGTTCATTGAAAAGGAGAAGACGAGGAGCACAACTTATCTTAAGAGGAAGAAAGGGCTGAAGAAGAAAGCACAGGAACTCTCCATTCTCTGCGATGTCCCGATCTGCATTATCATCTACCCCTACATGGCTAAGTCCTCATCCTCGTTGGAACCAGAGATCTGGCCTCCGAGCCCTAAGGAGGTTCATCAGATACTCAACCGGTACCAATGCCTGCCACGGGAGGACCAGCAGAAGCGAGCCTCGAACCTCTGTGACATTCTTGAGTCAAAGAGGAAAAAGTTTGAGCAGGATCTGTTCAAGCTCCAGAGGAAGACCATGGCGACCAAGTACCCCACTTGGCATTCCATTTTGGATACTCTTGACAGGGACAGTTTACACAGGTTGGTTTCGAAGCTGGATGAGAAGAGTGTGTTGGTCAAGAAGATGATCGCTTTTTTGAAGAAGGCGGCAAATGATGGATTCTATTCCCCTGACCCCACCCTCACCACCTTCCAGTTCAATGACCACATTGCCATAGATGGATTCGGGTATGCACAGCAGCCAGCATCGCTGTGTGGGTACCAATGGGAGTATCAGAACCCGAGTTGTGAGTACCGTGCGGTCGATACAAGTTGTTATCAAGTTCTGCCATTTGGTCTGGGTTTGGACAACAAGCTTCTGGCGCTGGGCTTTGGCCATCAGTCAGGGAGGGGTCTTCAGAATCAAGAGGAAAGGTTGGGGAATCCTGGTGTTGCTGGCATCAATGGATCAGTGATGCCGGTAATGTGGGGTCATGGACAGCATCTTTCACGGTCCATTTCTATGAATGGAATGTCTCTGCCGATGACATTGCCATTGTCGGCGACCTTTGGGAGGCCAGCTCCCAGCCTTGTGCAGGACAGCAATTGTGGTCATGAGATCAATGAGTTTGATTGTGATTCCAATGTCGAATACTATGGGTCGTAAGGTAGGTTGGATTGGAGGACCAATAATGTTTGGTTTTTCTTTGGAGGAGTTTCTGTTTTAGCTCAGAACCGGTTTGAATCTAGTATTTGGTCATTTGTTTTTGGTTTAATCGAAGTGCGTTGAAGTTGGTCACCTTTTGGCGAGTGATTTATCTTGCAGGAAAATAAAGACAGTTGATGTTTGTGGTGTTATTTCTGAACTCATTTGCGTCGTGTATTCGCCGGAAGATGCTAAAAGTCATCGTAAGATGGCACTTTCTGTCAAGGGCATGTCCATTTATGGATCTTGCTTGTAAAGATGGTGAGTTTCTCATGTTTACAGTTCTGATCGAATCTCCTGCCAATAGAGATGTGACGGTGCATTCGGTAATATTAGCTGGGCGACGCTGCCGTGACTCCAGGAACTCTGTATAATCAAGCTAATTTGTTCGGTAACTCTATGTCTTAGTACTTTGCAGCTACTTTCTAGCTTATTTCCACTGTTCAATGCACAAAGATGTTTAGTTCTACTAGCTCAGTGACGACATGATGCATATTGTACAACCTAAATCAGCAGTATCATTGCATGATAACATTTCGAGAAATGTTATTTTACCCTGTTAAAGCAAGACTAATGCAATAACTACAAGGGTTGTTAAAGTTATATTATAACGATGGTTAGAAAATATACTAGATATGTTATTTTACCCAGTTAAAGCAAGACTAATGCAATAACTACAAGGGTTGTTAAAGTTATATTATAACGATGGATAGAAAATATATTATTTTCAATGGATAAATTATTTCAAGATAAATTTTGTATTTTATATAAAAAAAAATGTGTCAAATTTGGTTATGAATGTAGCCAAAACTATTTTTTACCTACCCATAAAATTCGATATACAAATCCCAACAAAAATAAAAATAAAAATACCCTAGGTTGCATTCTTTGATCTTATCGATTTATCTCATGGGCTTGCTGTAGCATTAATTCCGTTGGAACGACATTGCTAAATTTCAACAAATTAATACCATACACGTACAAAATATAACTTTGCACATACCAAAATAAGCTTTAGCATTGGACTTGTTCTTACCATATCATAGCAATTTCTTTCGATATATATGTGTGTGATAAAAAGAATGAGATTAGACAATACATTCATTTGATCACGAAACAATCCCTATTTACACTAAAAAGAAATTACTTATATTTCGTCCTCTCCATTGACATGCAAATCGTGGGAAGACACTACCCACAAGAAGACAACGTGCACAATCTTATCAAACTCGTACTCATTCCATAAAAAATAAATGAAAATATAAAAAGTTTGATTTTTACACATATCAATATAAATTTGATTTGTTTTACGGATGATTAAATATCAGTTTTTATAAAATTATCATGAAATATTAATGATAATTTATGTTATGTATTTCAATCTTGGGTCAATGATGCAAATTTCTTATGTCATTAAGACAAATACCGAAACTTTTCAAATACGTATTGAATAATATAAAAAAAATGAAATGTTGTATTCCCTCTATCCCAAATAAATTACAATAGATTATTAAAAATGAATACCCCAAATGAATTACGACGTTTTCTAATTTAGCTAGATTTTGATGTTAAAATATCAATACTATTTTCTATTTTATATCGCATCATCTTTTTCATCATTATTTTTTTACTCATCCATAATTTACTTAATTACTCCTATAAAATCACAAAAAATATTTAAATAAAATAATATTAAATCAACTAACTTTTTAATATTCAAATAAGATCAATATTTCGTGATTGATTTTGTATGGATGCAGGTCATTTATTATGGGATGGTGGGTTTACAATCGAACACTTGTGGCTCTAATCCATCAAACCCCAACTCTCAGCTGAACCCAAAACGGCGAAACCACCACCGAAACCCTAGATTCCCCTCGCCGAGACCCTAGATTCCCTCGCCGGACCACCACCACCACCACCGCTCACCATGTACCTCTCCGACACCCACAAACCCCACCCAATCCCACAACCGCCGCCGCCGCCGCACTCAATCGACTTCTACAAACACCATTCCCCCTCCGCCGCCGCCACCGCCGCCGATCGAGACATGATCCTCGAAATCGACACCACGACCACCACAGTCACCGGCAAGAGGAGGGCGGAGACGTGGGTGCAGGAAGAGATACGGAGCTTGATTAGTCTCAGAAGAGAGATCGATTCGTTGTTTAATACTTCCAAGTCGAATAAGCATTTGTGGGAGCAGATCAGTGGGAAGATGAGGGAGTTAGGGTTCGATCGGTCGCCGACGATGTGTACTGATAAGTGGAGGAATTTGTTGAAGGAGTATAAGAAGGGGAGGAATGGTGGGGGGAATGTGGGAGGAGGGAAGATGTGTTGGTATAAGGAGATGGAGGGGATTATGAGGGATAGGGCGAGGAAAGGGGGCGCTGGTGGCGGTGGTTCGGGGGTGGGGAAGAGTGGGAGTCCGGGGGGAGGAAGTGGCGGTGTGGAGAATGGCAAGGCGGAGGCGTTCTTGCAGTTCTCGGATAAAGGTTGAGAGTTGAGACTCAGACTGTTTGGTTGTTTCGGATTTTCGTGGTTGTTTGTGAATGAGGGTGTTGAGGTTTGTAATGGGATTGGAAATGAAAGGAAACTCGAATGTAGTAATGTAGTTAGTTACTAGGTTGCATAGTGTTAATGGAAGCACACGACCTCTGGGATGAATTTTATGACTTTCGCTTGCTCTTGGGTTTGATTTTTGTCATACGTGGAACACGAGGGTGAGAGAAATTGGTAGCTGTGATATGAACTTGATAGATGGGCAGCTTTGTTTTGAATCTTTGTGTGATTTATTTGAGATGTGGGTAGAAACTTTTGATCTGTGTAGTTAGCAATTAGCATCCTTGTAATGCTCTGGTTATAGATTTGATATCAGGTTTTTTTGATATTTGGTGTCCATGGTTCCTGTTTTGGATATGTTTTGTATTTGTTCTATCTCTTGATCTGCTTGATCGTTTGTTGTGCATATTATGATACATGAACTAGCTCAGTAGCTTTACCCGTAACAGATTGGATCACACTGAATTTAGTTTTGTCTGTGTAGGGATTGACGATGCCAGTATCCCATTTGGACCAATGGAAGGTATGCCTGCTGGTTTTGCCCTTAGTTTACTTTTATGATCTCAACTAGATCATGTCTTGCTTTTTGACACGGCATAGTTTGAAATTTCTTAATGTTGGCAAGCATCCGTGCGGACCGTGCTTGCGGATAAAATTTAGTGCCAATAAGTGGAGTTATCAATTTTGTTGTGTAGCTTGGACCCTTTGAGTCTCCACATATAATTTTCATCACATAACATTCAGTGTACCTTTATACTTGTAGACCACGGGGTGCACATCTTGTGCTTATCTCTGTTGCAGGGAAAATATTGTTCAAACCATTTTACCCTGTGCTTCAATCTCCTGATTGATGAAGCTAGCCAGCTAATTGCAGGTTACTCTACGTTAGTAATCAGCATTGGCTGCTAGGAGATAGTGAAAACATAAATTCTTTTTCATTTATGTCTGCACAAGGTAAATAAGTCTGTTAAGCACTATCAAATAATGACAATTCAGTTCCATTACGAAAGATACTTTTGCTTTTTGACTTGTGTTTGGTGAGATCCTGTTAAGTTAATTAAACAGAAACTGAAATGATTCGGTTTGGGAAAGTAATGAATGTAATTCTTTTTTTAAGGTATGAGATCCCAGCACTGCAAAAAGTCTGTTTTGCCGCTTGTAATTTAGTTGCCTTTGGAATATAGAATGAAGATAGAATGGGACAGCAATATGAAGTTGCCATGTTCTATGCTATGTGCACAGTGGTCTTGATTGCTAGGTTCGCGTCCTTCTAGACTTAGGTTAAGAACTGACTGAAACCAGAACTCTCAGGTGTCATGTTAGCTATTACCATAGGTTGTATGCGTTTTTGCATCTTGTGTTGCTTTCTCTTGGTGGTCGCTAGCAATTACCTTCATATTCTTATGCATTCTACTTGGGTTTGTTGCAGTTACTAAGATTAGATCTTATGCCAGGTTTATGACATTGCTGTATTTTCTGATCTTCAGCCAATGACAGGTCAACGTTAAATCTAGAAAGTAGTCTGGATCATGATGGACATTCTCTTGCACTGACTACTGCTGATGCTGTTACTGGAAGTGGAGTGCCACCATCATTTTGGAGGGAGGCGCCAGGGGAGGGTCAGTCCAGCTACATATGTTCGTCATTTTTATTCTTCATTCTTCATGCATTGTTCAGGAACCAGATTGCATTCTCTTGATGTTTTAGAAGACTATGCTCATATATGCATGTAAGCATAACATGAGTTGCCTCAAATGTGGACTCTCCCTATCTATACAAAAGCTTTTATGAGGTCGTGTCTCCATATTAGTTAGCAGGGATAAGTTGTCTGACCTGCATCAAAGTCACTGTTTGCTATCCTCCTTCTGCAGGCGACGAGACACGTCCCTATGGTGGAAGGGTTATATCTGTAAAGCTGGGTAACTATACCCGAAGGATCGGTATTGATGGTTCTTCAGATGCTATTAAGGAGGCCATTAAGTCGGCCTTTGGCATCCGATCAAAACGAGCCTTTTGGTTGGAGGATGAAGACCAGATTGTTCGTAGCCTTGATAGAGATATGCCGTTAGGAATCTACTGTCTTCATCTTGACGAAGGTAGATTCCTGAATTTATATTAATTGCAAGAATTCATTGTTGTGGTTTTTCAGATCTAGCCTTTTCTGCTAGATCGTGTTATTCATGTATTGATCCTATATTCAGGCGTGACGATAAAGCTTTACCACTATGATGAGTCAAACCATATTACAGTTCCTACTGAGGAGAAGACATTCTACACTGAGGAAGACCTGCGTGACTTCTTAAACCGTCGGGGTTGGTCATGTCTCAGGGAGTTGAATGGCTTCAGGAATATTGATAACTTGGATGATCTTCGGCATGATGCATTGTACCATGGAGTGGCGTGAGTTCTGTAGCTCGATCTCTTTTCTTTCTGTTCTCGATCCGCCTGCATTTAAAGTTCAGGATGCCTTCTAGTTCTGCTCTGGTATGTACAAAGCTATAAGAAATGTGATCACCGAGCCCATGATGGGGTCGTTCGCTACTGAAACAGTAGGTTTAGTACTTCTGTTGTGTTGTAAATCTGTAGCTATAGAGATTTACCAAATTTTGTATCAACTGAGTTGTAACTTGTAAGCTCTGCATCAACCTTACTGAATCTGTAAAGACTCCACTGTAACTTTGAATCTGATGGTGGTTTACGAGCAGATCCGACATATGTTTTGATCCTGAACTCATCGCGGTATTTTATGTATATGCTGTATATGGTTTTTTCTTTCGGAAAATTCATTGATCAAATAAGAAAAATCCGGACTTAATGCTCTTCAAGCCTAATCTATTCCTTGATCTCGGGGACATGACGTAGAAGAGTGTATTGCTTTGGAGATTCTATCTACTATGACGGAGTCTTCTGTGTAGTGTTTTTGGGTTAGTTTACTCATAGTGTTTTTGGGTTAGTTTACTCATAGTGCTCTGTTTAATCTCCCATTCGTCTCGGAGCTCAATAAACAGAGATGGTTCGAATACGACTGCAAACTAGAATCAATGTTTGATGATCACAACATTCTCAAACCCGGTCATGTAAAGCAATACCAGTACATCATACACTCGCTGATCACCTGAATCGTGATCTCATGTAGACGAAACAAAAGCTAACCGAGAGCACTCAAAACGTGCAGCAGACAATTAACCTAACAACTGACGCTTCTCCAAGGAATCAGATCCTACTTCCCATCCCACTCGTCGATCTTGTAAGACACGATTGTGCCGACCTTGTGAATCTGCATATGAATCATTCCAATGAGGAAGAAATGTGTTATAAGAATCTCCATTGGAATTATACTGTACAGGAGTTCTAAGTTCTCGTCTACATAATCCATGAGCCTTGTTTACCTTGGTATCAAAAGAATGCAGTTTCACCATTTGGGGATTCGTGATGAACTTAGGATCACTCTCCATCCATGTGAAAGGAACTGCGACATCTTTGTCCGTGTATGCTAACACGTCAAACACACCTATCGGCAACCAAAGGATAAAATATTGAATCAGGAAAATCAGAAGGGTTGAATTGAATTTGTTACCCATGGTAAATGTAAGGATCCTTACAAGGTTCATCAAGGCAAGGCAAGTAGGTGATGCTGGAAGCGACTTGCCTCATGACAGCTTGTATCTCTCTCATGATCTCCTTGTCACTCTTCTCCCTCGAGACACTGAAACCAAACCAAACAACAGTTATATTCTCCCATGAATAAGTTTCCTATATATTCTTTTGAGGAGAAATCCTGTCCATCCATCCAACAGTTACTTACCCCTTGGCAACGACTTCGCTATCAGTCTCAATGCTGAAGTTCCACCTCTCCAGAACCTCGCCGCTGGTTTTGCTCATTATGACAAGCACAACCCTCTGCAGTTTACCGGCTTCAAGCCACTCTATCACAAAGAAAAATTTGCAGCAATCAGCGTAATACAATCTATTAATCGATCCCAACAAATGTTAGACACCACATAAGTTTTGATACGTTATCAAGGACGAACCTGTGAGTTGAGCTGTGAGATTGGCAAGGAAGGATTTCACACCCTCATCTTGGGTAAGCAGCATAGGCAAACCATACTTCTTCACTTTAGCAAAGCTCTCCTCTGGGTAAACTCCGCGGTTGTACAGGATACTGAACCGTGATAACATATATTCAACAACCAGCTCAACACTAGTAATCGGTATATTCAACACAAACAACGCATCATATTCTAAGCCATAACGAAAAGGGTTTTGGGGAAACAACGGTACCGGCCACTCAACTTTATGGTCATAAGCTCAGTAGTATTTATATACAGTGACAAAAGTAATCACACAACCTTTATAGGACTTGGAAGTATAAATATCATGCACAAATCTATCATTATATAACCAAACCTTTATGTTACATGAGGTCAATTGCATGGATATGACAACAACGATAATAAAAGAATAAAAGGAATTACTAGACTCGAACTCATAAGTCGTAATCTCTATTCGGATGCCTTGAAGAAAGCCGAAGCTCAAACTTGTGATAATTGGTCCTCTTGTACCATTATAAACAATAATCTAAGAAACTGAGGCAAAAGGAACAGAAGAAAATTTCAAAATCCAAGAAGCTTTACCTGTTTGCAGCATATCCTGAAAAAGAAGCAGAAACAATAAGAAAAACACAAATTCAACATATCAATCTCCAAACCCAAAAAAATCAATCCCAGTATTGATCAAATTAGGAAAACGGACAGCTACTCGCAATCCAAGAAGAACCCTAAGGAAATAGACTCACCAAAGAATTCACTGACAATGGCGGCCGAACCGCGAAGAGTGATGATATCCTTCGCCACTGTTTTCGAAGCCATTGATGATGCAGAAATCAACAATCTATCGCCTGATGCTTATTGATGAATGGGAAAGGTTAATAGACGAATCAATTCTACCCAGTTGATTCAGTGAAGGGGAAAGACAAATCGGAGAATCGGGTTGTTGTTTGATGATATTGGGTCACTGAAGATTAGGGCTTTTCAGGGTTTGGAACAAGAAAGTGAAGAAATTTGGGAATTGGAAGAGAATTTGAGTATTGTGGAAAAGGGGAGAAATGGGTTGGTTAACGGCTATGTGGGATTTTGAAGAGAGGAGTAACGGCTAGATTTTTTATGGTGGCTCAGTGTCGTATGTGACAAGAGTCCTATGGGGCCATGTTCCGATCTTTGTTGCACAATTTCCATAGTAACGTATGACTTAAAACTTAGGACTTTTGTTCATGATGATCACATCACCATTGTTCATGTTGTGCAGCAAAGCGATAATTCTGATTTTTATGAATGAAAAATTTATTAACGAATAATATTTTCTTAAACTGTTATTTAAATTTTTAACTTTATAAAAACAATTTACATTAGTTGAAAAACGATGTGACAACCCAAACCATGAGGTGGATAGGGTGTTCTATAGATTTCATCTTCTTATAACCCATGGTTCACAAAAGTTAAAATAAAAAAAATTACAAAATTTGTATCCAAATAAACCACCTTTCCTATATGCTCATCAGTCATCACCAAGGAATATGCCAGCCATGGTAACGCAAACATCGGCGATGCTCTGTTGGACCCATAAAAATTATAATTTATTGATTATGTATATTTGTGAATTTTGATTCGTATCGCGAGACGATGAAATATTATTTTTTTAAAAAATTATCGTGAAACATTAATGATAATTTAAATTATGTATTATAATCTGATGTCGATGACATAATTTTCTAACGTCATTAAGACGTAAAAAAAACTTCTCAAAATAAATATTAAATAATATAAAAAATAAAAATATTAAAACTATTTTAAACTGAAGAAAGCATATCATACCATTTTTCCATCTTCTCATTAACTGGAGAACATTCAAGCAGCCATGTAGTAGAATCAAATTTTCACCCTTCTTCTAATCTCCATTTTTCCTTTTTGCCCAAGCAAAGACAAACAGAACTCTCACAGTTTCTCACAAAGCCCACCGTTTTGTTTACCCTTTATAACTAGCTTCAAGTTCAGACAACATCGCACACAAAACCCTCGATTCAGATCGCTCTCCTTTGCTCTGATATTGATTTCCTCTTCTTGGGTTGGTTTACTTATGTGTGTAGAATCATGGGTATGTCATGTTTGTTCCGGTTTTTGTTGTGAAATTAATTGTTCTAGATTGGGTAAAGTCTGTGCCTTGGTTGATGTTTTGTGGTTTCAATTTGCTTGGTTTGTGTTGATTTATTTTCAGGTTCTGATAAGAAGATCAAGATCGGAATCAATGGTACTTTCCCTCTTCCTCTCTTCATTCAAATGTTGTTTGTTGGAGAACAATTACTCAACCTTGTTTGAGATGTCATATCTGTTCTGATATCCTATCGAGGAATTAAGTGTACCGAAAGCTCAAACAATGTATATTTGAGATTTTAAGTGCTACCTTTGTTTTGGTTTGTTTGATGCCAATATGCTGTGGGGAATTGTAATTGGAGGATAGGCTTTGGGAGAATTGGTCGTTTGGTGGCCAAAGTTGCCCTCTTAAGGAATGATATCGAACTCGTCGCAGTCAATGATCCATTCATCAATGCTGAGTATATGGTACTGAGTTCTCAGGACATTAAAATTCTTATATGGTCTTCGTGCTAATCTTTCTTGGACTTACGTTTATTATGGTGGTGACTGTGTTGGCACAGACTTACATGTTCAAGTATGACTCTGTACATGGGCAGTGGAAGCATCATGAAGTGAAAGTTAAGGACTCTAATACTCTTCTGTTTGCTGAGAAGCCTGTCACAGTCTTTGGAATTAGGTACAAGAATCAATTTATCTCGAGCTTGGACTTTTAAAGATAGACGCTTACATACTTGCCATGCAACTACTTGTAATAGGAACCCTGAAGAGATTCCATGGGGAGAGACTGGCGCTGAATTCGTGGTCGAATCAACTGGAGTTTTCACTGACAAGGAAAAGGCCGCTGCACATTTGAAGGTAGATTGGTGTATTGGGTGTTACTATTACACCATCCTAACTTAATGCAAAGGCGTTCTTGCTAATGATCTGTTGTGAATCAGGGTGGCGCAAAGAAAGTTGTAATCTCGGCGCCTAGCAAGGATGCACCTATGTTTGTGGTGGGTGTCAATGATAACGAGTACAAGCCTGATATCGACGTTGTTTCCAATGCTAGCTGTACCACCAATTGCCTTGCTCCGTTGGCTAAGGTTTCCCAAAACAATTTTACTATATAATCACTCCCTGTATTTTTTAGTCCAGGCTGAACTTTATGATGATCATCCTCATTTCATGCAGGTTATCCATGACAGGTTCGGGATTGTCGAGGGCCTGATGACTACTGTCCACTCCATCACTGGTTAGAACGATTGTTCAGTTCGGAATTGCAATTGCAGCTTCAAAAGATGACGCTTAAGCCAACAACCATCTTTTTTCTTTTGCTCTACCTTCTCCGCTTATCTAACCAGTTTTCTTCCACTAAACAGCTACGCAGAAGACTATTGATGGGCCATCAAGCAAAGATTGGAGAGGTGGAAGAGCCGCCTCGATCAACATCATTCCTAGCGGCACTGGAGCTGCAATGGTACTTAACAATACATTGATGCTTACTGCAAATTATTTGTCAAGCTTTGGTTTTCTGTAATGAAGATTCAATGTTTTCCTCTTATTACCTAGGCTGTGGGCAAAGTCCTCCCGTCCTTGAACGGCAAGTTGACGGGAATGTCATTTCGTGTACCAACCATCGATGTTTCTGTGGTCGACCTCACTGTTAGGCTCGAGAAGAAAGCCTCATATGAGCAAATCAAAGCTGCGATTAAGTAAGCAATCGAGGTACTCTTTACCGTTCCTACATAGTATCCCTGTACTTCCATGCGGACGCTTAATGTTCTTCTTGGGTAAACAGGGAAGAGTCTGAGGGCAAACTCAAAGGTATCTTGGGTTACACTGAGGAGGATGTTGTCTCCACGGACTTCATAGGCGATAGCAGGTAGTAAGAATGAATACTATTACAATATTTCTTGTCAAAATGTTTCAACTTCGTGCAAACTTGACAGATGCTCATGCGATTTTGTACGCAGGTCAAGCATATTTGATGCCAAGGCTGGTATCAGTCTGAATGAGAACTTTATCAAGTTGGTCTCTTGGTATGACAATGAATGGGGTTACAGGTAAAATCTGCACGTCTCGGCTTCATTAAGTGCATGGAAATCTGATATCATCTTGACGCATCAATGCCACAAATTTATTTGTGTGAGTTGTGCACCTTTCTTGCAGTTCTAGGGTGATCGACTTGATCGTGCACATGGCTTCCGTTGAAGCATAATGCCCTGGACTTTGCTGGATTATCCTGGTGTCTAGAACTATGCAGTATCTATGCTGTTTTCGTTTCTTTCTCATGTTCTTCTCAATTCTGTCTATGGAAGTTGATTAGAATATGAGTCGAGCTCGTGTGGTTTTCTGTTCTGTATTCTGTAATGTGAGAGTCGGGTATGTTGAAGCTGAAATATGAATATAACATCGTTTGTTTAAATGATTTTAATGAGTGTTGATTTCACATGCCTCAAATTATTGAGGAGCATGCTTGATGTGATTTGCTTTGATCTTCTTCATGCTTGAAGATCTTTGGGAGCATGCTTGGTGGATTTTCTTGGATTCCTTAGTATTCATGCTTGAAGATCTTTGAGTGCATGCTTTGGTTGATCTCCTTTGTCTTCTTTTGCTTCATCTCATCCAAGGAAGGCAATGCCTTTGACTATATAAAGGTAAGAGGAGAAGCAATGGAAAGACACAAGAAAAACTCATAATATTTTCTTTACAAAATTCCTAAGAGAGCTACATTTTCTCTTAGAGAGTTTGTGAGCCTTTGTACAAAGAAGTGTTATACTTCTTAGGCTCTTTTAGTGGTGATCTCAATGTTGGGGTACCTTCTTTGTATCTTCTTATTTTGATTAGTGATTTCTTTGTCGTCGGTGACCGTCCGTAGTTTTCTCCGGTAAGGATTCACATGTAAAATATTGTGTCCTTTTATTTGTATTATTTATTTTTCGTTTATTGGTGTTATATTGTTTTTAATCCGCATAATTTAGTAACGATAATTTACTAGTGACATTAAAAACTAAGGACCTTTGGTCGTAACAAACTGGTATCAGAGGTTGGTAGCGTTCAATCCTTATTTCCTATACCGGGTTTGCCCACGTAGGTTTAGAAACGAACGTTGTTAAGTTTGGAATTTAATTAGATCATTGGATTTTACTGTCTTGTTTTTGGAAGAAATTTTTACCGACGGTGAACAGTGTTTTCGATCACTGTTTCGATGAATAGTAATTTCAAAAAAAATTGTTTTTTGAAATTTTCACTATACGATGGCACCAATGAAATTTGATGGCACAAACAATTATGGATTTTGGAGAGTGAAAGTCGTTGCCTTATTAACCCAAGAAGGAATTGAAGAGGTTGATAAATTACCGGCAGAAATAAAGACAAAAGATAAGACGAAGATGGATAAAAAAGCACGCACAGCTTTACAGTTATGCTTGTCTGACGACATTCTATAGAACGTTCTGGAGGAGAAGACTGCAAAAGCTCTTTGGGATAAGCAGTCGAGCTTATATATGAACAAATCTATTGCTTCTCGTTTGCACATGAGGTAACGTGTTCATTCCTTCAAAATGAAGGAGTCCACTACCTCATTGGAAAAACATTTGACGGAGTTTCAGACTATCGTTGTTGGTTTGAAAAATGTTGGAGTCAGTATTGATGACGAAGAAGCGACGGTGATTCTATTACTTTTCCTGGCAGGTTTAAGGCCTTTGTGACGACTGCTATGATCCATAATAGGGATTTTTTGTCGGAGGAAGACGTTAAGACGTCTTTGACCAGTAGCCTGCTGAGACATCAGCTCTCGGATTCGTCCAGGCCCTCAAGCTTTGATGATGCGTTATTCATAAGAGGAAGACAGGATCAAAGACAATAGGATAAGGTTAGAGCCCGATCGAAAAGTAAAAGCTCGAAGAAATCCGACTCTTGTCACTATTGTCATCAGAAAGGACATTAGAGAAACGAATGTCCTAAGTTGAAGAACAAATAGAAGAAGAACTGGTATTATCGAGACCGAGACAGTCTCGACTGTTCTTACATCCGTCGTGGAGTTTTTGGTTGCATCCACTTCAGAGTGGATAATGGATTCTGGATGCAGCTTTCATATCTGTCCGCATCAGGAGTGGTTTGTCACATTTACTGAGTCCGATGACGGCATAGTTTTTATGGGTAACAATGCTACCTGTAAGATTCTTGGTGTGGGAGATATTCGTATTTGGATGTGGGACGGTGTTGTGCGGATATTGAAAGATGTTCGTTATGTTTCAGCGGTGAGGCGTAACCTTATTTCTTTGTGTACTCTTAATCGTGAAGGATGTTCCTATCATTCTCAGGATGAGGACATGGAGGTCAAGGAGAATCATACACTACAAAAAAATTACAATTTAGCTACGGAATAATTTAGCGACGGATATTTTCCGTCGCTAAATATATATAATCTACGACGGATCCGTAGCTAAAATTACTCCCAG
>JAOVYX010017999.1:0-50583 GCA_035668315.1 Drosera spatulata | reverse complement strand
GTTTAGAGTAAGTATAACATCTCTTTCAATTTATTAAAAATTGATTTTTATTTCGTGTTTTATATTTTTTATTGAATAAATATCTATATTTTTTTTAAATGTGTGTGTAGGACCTTTATTGGTGGAGGCCCAAGCTGACGAAGCGTGTTAGGATAGAGTGGGAAACGAGACGAAGAAGAGGACGAAGGATATCTTGTACAAGGCCGGTTGGACCGTTCAGAAAGGGGCTTCTTTCCTTGGGTTCAGGAGAATTCGCTTGGTGCGTTGAACACCAAGTGGAACTCAAAGATGTTCAAGGATCGATCGAAGCAGACGAAGAAAAACAGGAGCAAAAGGGAGACAAAATACACACAAAGAAGTGTGTCCACAGTCCATGTGACCAAGAAGCTCATAAGTTATTTTTTTTTTCAAAAAAAAAACCATGTTTTTTTTTTTTGTAATTTTTATCTATTTTTTGTTTTCTAATTTGTTTGGTAAAAATAAAATCCCTAACCTAGGCTGATACGTTGAAAAGGAAGCCTGATGTGACAGAGGTGTTTGAGCACACGCACAAGAAGAAAGGCGTTGTGCCGGAATCGGGTGAGGAGATTGAGCTTTGTGATGATAGGGCTAAGGGAGTGACGGTGAATCTTTTATTATTTCATTTATGTTTATATATATAATAGATTTTTATCATTCTTTTCCTTTTTTATTGATATAATATATATAGGCAAACTATGGAGCTCGTCGCGCTATGGCGGAGGATGAGTTTTTGGCCACGCAGAAGTTGAGGAACTCAGCTCACTCCGGAGCAGGAGCGCACCTTTACTAGTCTGGCGTACCTCGACACAATCGGAAGCAAGAAGGATACGTCTATGATCTCAGATCGGCCTCCTCGATATATTATCCCAAGAAGGTGCGATCCTCGATCAGTAGAGTACCAGCATCCGTCAACCACTCCAAGAGCTTTCGTTGAAGGAGCAGGTGAAAGCTCTGATTGCCGAGATAAAGAGAGTGGCCCAAATGATGACCCAGTGCGGAGAGGAGCTTTTGATCGTCGTCCGGACGATTCTCATGATCCACCGCCATCGCCACCTCCATGTCCTCCAGAGCAGATCTATGGTTTTTAGGCCTATGTAGATGTGTATGATTTCTGTACTTTTATGTAATTTTCTGACCGTTTTTGGTTTGATACACTATTTTTATATTATATCAGGTAATTGATATCATTTTGTGTATTTTTCATGTTGATTTTATGTAATTTTATTTATTGACGTTGGATTGTGGATGTGGGAGGTTGGACGGATGGGTTTGGAGTGGTTTGGATGTAGTTTGGGAGAATTTTTGTATCGCGCTGGAAAATACAGCAAATCAGGTTTTAGGTATCTAAAGTAAGGTATTTTCCCACCAAAACGGGCGTTAACTTCATTGGAACATTCATTCCAGGAATAAGTTTTAGTGACTGATTCGGTCACAAAACTAGTTAGCCACCGTTTCCATTTCGGTCACAAATTTAGCGATCGAAATACGATCTAAATTGTAACTGTTTCGATCGCTAATATATTTAGCGACTAGGCTTTTAGCGATCGTTTTCAGTGATCGAAATCCCTATTTAGCTATTGATTTTTTCGGTCGCAAAAAACTGTTTATTTTATAATGAAAGCACCAAACTTAACAAGAATGCAAACCCCTGTACCTCCAATTTCTTAAGATATGAAACAATAACAAAAAGTTTTCTAAATTCCAAGAACCCTAAACTGAAATTTGATCAACAAAAACAAATATTAGGGTAGGATTCAGAAACAATCAAAAATGAAGAACACAATAGAAACAAATCAGGACTCGATTTTGAGAAAGGATTCTATCAAAACAGGTGCTCCTTATCGTGAATTTGGAGGTATCAAACAAGTTCTCGATTCAAAGAAAGAAGTCTATCAAATTGGATTTAATACACAACCTCTAATTTCCTTGTTCAAGAAATCAAAATCAAAAATCTAGATTGGAGTATCCCATCAAGCAACCACTCATTAGACCTTGTAGTTCTCTTGTGGGATTGAGAAGATAGTGGTTAGTGATAGGTTTAAGGTGGTCAATGGTGGGAGTATGGTGGTTGGGGTGCACGGAACGATATCCAAGTTGGTATGGAATTTCGAAAGTTAGTTAGTCTTTAAGTGTTGAGGTATGTATGACTTTTCCACTATTTTGTTAACGACATAAAGAAAAAAAATAACGACTATATTTGGGCCCCAAGAGATGAGGGGCCCAGATACGGGATAATTGGAGGGGGTTATATGCATTTTTTTTGTACATTTTTGGTGTAATCCATACTTATTCATATTTTTTTTTCGCTATCTTAAAAAAATACATATAACAAAAATTACGTTAGATATGCTCTGTTATTCGATATTTTTCCTTCACCTATTTATATTTTGATGAGTTCAGCAAAATCACAAATGATTTAATCTTGATCGTCGACTCTATAAAATCAACAATCAAGATCAAAACTAACAACGGATCATAATCCATGACATTCAAGAAACATACAATGCGCACAAAATCTTTCTATGAATAAATTCCTCATGTTTCTCAACAAACTCACAAAACCCTTCTCATCACATGCTGAAAACAGCACCCTCGTTGTCCTTTGCGGCTTTGCCTCTATGTCCTCTTTAACAGGTATGTTTTCCCTACATTCATCTCTCATCAAATCAATTCTTTGACTTTTGATCAATGCATTGATTACGTCCATAAAAATAACCCATGATGATTAGAACATTTAACGTAGTCTAAGTTTTGATTTTTTTTTTTTTTTTGAAATTTTGATTCTTGAATTAAACCGTATCGTTGATTTGATTGAATTGAACTGGGTAGTTGTTAAATTTTCTTGATGATTAGTAGAACCACTTTGCATGGACAGATTCCTCGTTTGTTTCTCTAAAAGAGTTACTAGGCCAAATTGTGAAGGCACACTACACTATAACATATTAAGCAATTTCCATATATCAAAGTTTACATCTGAAGTACTAGCTCATGTTGAGTTTTAATTTAGTACTAATATATGCTACACTATTATCCATTACGTATGCCAAAAAAAAAACACAAAAAAAAAATCACAAAAAAAGCACACTGCTTACTTTAAACGTTTGTGATCACATTGATACTTTTGTTTGGATAGTAAGTGCCTTTAGACTGTTTTCAATTGCTAATACAAGCACGCTCTTCACATTCTTCTTTTGTTCTTTTGGGTTAGTTGTTTTCTTCATCGTTTCTTCAAAAGTGATTATAGTGATGATGATGATTATGGCTGAATATGGAAAGTTAGATGATGATTGTAGTAATCAATCATAGTACAATGATTGATTTTTCCTACACTTTAATGTTTGAATTAAACTTGATGGTTTTCAATTTGCTTGAATTGAATTAGGTAACTGCTGAATTTACTTATGGATTGAAATTTTGATCTGGGTCAGTTTTGTTTTATAATTTTCGTGTAGAATTGAATCATTGATTATGTTGGGGTTTTGTGATTGTTGTGATGAATACTATGACCGAGGTCAACAAAGTTGGGTGATGTGAAGGAGACTTATAGTGTTGATGGTTGCGGTGGGAATGTTTCGATTTCTCCTTGGAAGGATCTGGTTGACAGTGGTGTTGATGCTTCAGTCTTGGTGATGGGTGCTGAATCATGGCCTGATCTTGCTGATGCTAAGGGATGCAAGACCTTTGAGGCTAGAGCGACGACGTCGATGAAGCCTGCTGTCAATGAGGCTGGATTGCCTACTACGACGGGGACAAGTAATCCACGGTATGTCACACGTTATTTTTGTTCACCTTTGTTGATTTATTTGATTGATTGTGTATTACAGGCTATAAATTCTTTGTGTGTTCTGAACTTATGAGTTTAAGGTTCTTTTATTTCAACTTTCTAGCTTTAATTATCTATTAAAAGATATGTAACATTAGTGATTCATCTATCCTTTATTCAATCAAGTTATTGTAGGAAAAAAGTAAATGTTGTTTTTATCTTCTATTCTCTCGGGTGCCCTTTAATCTTTCTTTGTAGATTTAAGATAAATTCAAGGCTTATTGTCAATGCATTTAAACACCCAATCTGTATCGTATTTTATTGCATGTTTTTTTAAAATCATGTTGTTCATTATCAACGCGCGTAAATTTCATAAAACGCCAAAAACTGCCTTACAAAAATATATCTTGCAATTAGCCATCTCTATATCCCTGGTTTTACATCAAGTTAAACCCCTATACATGTTTCTAGTTGTCAACTATTTTCGCAAATCTTGGCAACTATAACCTAAGCAACCTTCTGGAGTTCTACTTCCTTGATGAAAAAGTTTACAGTTTCATTCTTGCCAAATCCCATAAACTAGGACAACATGATACATTCTTCGACAATGAGCCATTGGTGATTTCCCTTGCATCATTTTTTAAATCACGTTGTTAACATTGAATAAACTATTTTTTATTGATGTTTTTGTGGTTTTTCCCGTCTATGGAAATTCTAAGGTAGATTTTCCTATAAAAAAAATGTTTCAGCCTTATTTTTCAACCTTGTTAATTGAAATTTTGATACTTCTCCATATAACATGCATACACTCTTGCTGTATCCATAAATATAAACTATGTTATATTTGCAATATCTTATTCAGTATACATTAGTACTCCATTTATTCAAAGTCATTTAGGATGTTTTATCGTGGGGGCAAAAAACTTACCATGCTCTCCTCATAGACAATGTCGCCATCATAGAGGTGGATCCAATCGTAACTCAATTGGGAGACCATCCTTATCTTCACATATGTATTCTATAGATGTGCTTCAACCTTACTCTTATCATTGACCTTATTTTAATTCTATGACTCCTCGGCTATTTCTTGTTAATGCATATTGTCGACCCACCCAACTTCCCTCTCCACTTGTACGGGACCATTTTGTAGATCTAGGAAACATATGTCCAAGCAACCTTTTATTCCACATGGGCATGGTATTGATTTAAGTAGAAACATTACACCTGTAGCTGAGAAAACCCTTAGTTAATTGGGTCTAACTTTCTAATTGGAGGTTATATCGACCCGTGTTTACATCCCATTTTGCATAGCCAACAAGGCTTTGGTCTAGAGGTTCTCACACAATATAGTACATGGATGGGACATGGACGGTATTTGAGAGCACCATTAGACCATCCTCAAGCATCTAGTGTTGGACATGGTTTCCTTGGTAAGGTTTAGTTTCATTAACATCGTTCCTTGTTTTGGATATTATGTTATATAGCTTTGTTTTCTCAATGCTGACTTTAGAATATTTTGTAAATTTGTGTATATATATATTTTTTCTCAGGTGCTCATTTTCAAGCTCCTTTTTTACAGTCTCATGCTCTCCTACATCAGATAGACACTTTGCCCCCTCAACCATCACATGAACTAGATTTAAGGGACAAAATAGTAAAGCAGGTCGAATATTACTTCAAGTGAGTTATATGAATTCTTGGTTTAGTTTTATTCTTTATTCCTTTATTTTTCATTTGAGAAAGTTTATTCCATAAGGTGATTTTATGATTTTACTACATAGCAGCGATGAAAATGTAGCACATGGCGTTTTCATGAAATCAAAAATGAATGACCAAGGATGGGTTCCAATTTCAATAACTATAGATTATAAAAAGATAATACCTGAACATAATTTTTTTCAATTTGGAGTACTTTTCATTCTTCAACATCTTTGTTTGCAGATGTTTTAAAGTGGGTGATTATCTATAATAATTTTATGTAAATAATGATCCTTTATAACATGTGTTTGTATACAACTTAAGTCCTTGAGCAAGGGCATAACTTTTATTCTTGATGTCCTTCGAAGTTCTTCAAAGATAGACATTGAGGTTAAATATTTATTTTGACATCTAAATTTCTAAACATTTCAATTCTCATCTTCTACCGTGGTAGTCGTTTTGTCCATTTTTCTCTTGTTCTTGTGACTTGCAAGGTTTACTATGGGATTGATGAAGTTTAATTTGTATAGGGAGACAAAATAAGAAAAAATGGAAACTGATCGGATTATGTCTCTCAACCAACAAATGAAACATCGAGTAAGCAAAATGATATGATCGAGAATGTGCCAATTGAAGAAATGATTCGGGGACTCCCCATCTGATGGTACGTTTAGGTGAACAATCCTTAACTTTATTAAGAGCAATGCACATTCCGCTATAGATTTAGTGTGGTTACGAATTGCAATAATTCTTATGTTATAGATTTAGTTGTATAATAGGATCTCGCATAGTTGAGATACTTAGTATTCACTAATGGCAAGAGTTCAACGGAATCTTCTTCTGCTTTGCTCCTATTCATCATTCCTTGAACTATGTACATGAAGATTATTACATTGTCGGATTCTTGACTTGAACTAGTTGACTATTATTCTATAGAAATAGCATCTGATAACTGCTCCGTATGTTTATCATCACCTTGGGAATCAATAGATCATGCTACCATTATCTTTTAATGCATGCATTATGTTGATAACATAACTCGTAAATATATGCTCATTCAAATTACGCACCATATTTGGTCACCATGATCATATCATTTACACATGACCTAAGGTCCAATCCCAATGATGTGATAACCATCACATAAATATATAAACTATTCTTGAGGGCATTAACTAATAAGGTACTTCGAGACCTTATTTTCTTCTCATTGATCCTCCTAAAGATCAACTCAACCATGTTGAATCAAAATATATCAATATCTCATCTTGCATTTTTTTTATTTTCATGATAACATTTATTCGTGCGCGAGGGATAAATGTAGTTCAATCATAATCTCGATACTTGGAACATCTTTTGTACTACTTCAAAAGTACAATAGCATTATAAATAGATTTAATTGTCTATAGATTCACTTTCATAATTATATTCTCCTATAGATGTAACATATTTTTAATTTTTTTAAAAAATACACCATATCAAAATCACTCCAATCTTGCCCCAAAAAAATAATATAGTTTCTTAATAATCAAATATTTTGTTTCTTTCTTGATAATTTTTTTTTTGATTTTCTTCTCTCTCCTTATGCCATCGTCTTTTCCTTCCCCACACAGCCGACCCTCATTATTAGGTATCATCATCCACCGTTATCATCATCCGTCACCATTAATAAGCATTATCATCCGCCGCCATTAGTAAGCATTATCATCCACCGTTATCACCTTCCATCATCACCATCCATATCATTACACATCACAATATGTTGTCATCAGTACACATTACCATACACAAACATCAATACACATCACCATCCATCATCATTGCATTATTGAGGTGTACGAGAGTTTTCGACCAGATGTATTAAAATTTACCCAACAACGATTTGACGATGATGGACATTGTCCAATGACGATGGCTTTAGTTATTTTTATCGAGGCATACAAGATTCTTTCGTTAGGCATACTAATTCATTGGAATATCGTTTTTCACGATGATAACGATGGATGATGATGCATATTGATTGTGAGAAAATCATGATATTGATTATTTATATTGCGACGGAAGGTGATGATGGATGGTGATGGTGGCATATGTTCATTTTTTATTTATTTTTTATGGCAACTGGTCAATTGTCATTTGTTTTGGATATCACGCATTTTTTTTCTCTTTTTAAGTAGATTTGATTGTGAACAAATCTTGTTAATATTTGTTAAATTATTTGAAAGTGTACTTATAAGGAAAAAAAATGAGATAGTGTATCTATATGGAAAAAAGACACAACAAGTGCATCTATAGATAATTTTCACTTATAAATATGAGAGGACAATATCCCTTGAGTCAAATGCGCAATATGAGTAGGGGCGGAACCAGGGGACGAGCGCGAAGCCCGATCCTTCCATGGTTCTGACATGTCTATACATATATATAGTTTTGGGAAATTAGATGATGTTATATTTTATTAGGGAATAGTGGATTTGTGGTTTGCCACATATAAGTTTATGTGTGGATAGACCGTTGAATTTGAAGGTCAAAAATTGGCATTATAAGTGTACTCCTCTCTTTTCAATGAATGCAAGAATAATCTTTTGATCTCAACCATTAATCTTTAAAGCCAACGATTTACTCACACGTAAGTTTATATGTGGCTAACCATAAATTCACAAAGCCCATTTTGTTATTGTCTGCTATTGACTGTGCTTCTTCTTAGCCCAGTTGGAAAAGCACCTCGGAATTGGGCACATAGAGCTAAGTTCGGGGCCTACCTCTTACTTTTTGTGTGCTCTTTTTAATTTACTTCTTTCTCTTCCTTTATTTTTCCCCTTTGTATATGTTAGTAGCATCATTTACTAAAAAATTTTCCTTCTTTCTTTTAGTGGTAGTATATGTTGATATTTATTCTATTTGAAATAAGTGAGAAAATCTTCCCCTTTTATTTTATTTCTTCTATAGAGCTTTAATTATCGAAAAGTATCCCACCCTAATTTTTCCTGATAAGTATTCCGATATCAATTAAGCACTAGTTTCCCCCAATATGATTCTTACATAAAATATTTACTTTCCTACTAATAAAATTATTAAATTTAGACCTAAGATTATTTCTGAAACAAATCCTCACCTCCATCCGCGACATCCCGCCCAACGACGGATGATGACAACGTACTAACAACATCGAAGACGAACAAACGATGACAAACTGATGACGACGACGGATTGATGACGACGACGACAAAGACGGACGACGACGAACTAATGACGACAAAGACGAACTAACGATGACGAACTGATGATAACGTCGACGGACTGATGACGAGAAACTGACGACGACAACGACGTATTAACGATGATGATGACGTATTGACGACGACGACAAACCGACGACGACGACAAATTGAACCAATATCCAAGTTAAGAAAACTAGAAATTGTCCTTGAACAACATGACCCGTGCAGTTGCAAGATACTTCTTTGCAAACATTGCACTTCTGATGAGGGACTACCATTGCTTGCAGATACGAGTAAATCAAACAATGGTTCTCACGGATAATCTTTAAAGTATCTCTACCAACAAATCTTTGGACAAAAAGGTTATAGACTCTGCCATGCCACACATACTCGTTCATCCTATGAATTTCATCTAGAAAACTACATATTGAAGTTTTAGGGGAAAGAGATGATATATAGAGTAACTAGTTGAAAATGTTCAAAGAAAATGAAAATATTATCAAATCTTCATAAAATAAGTAAATGATTCATTTTTTGAAATAAATTGACAAGTGATACTTTAGTGAAAAAAAATAGGGTGATTTATCCAAAACTACAAACAATTGAAAATAATTCCAAAAAACTACACAAGAGATAATAATTCCAAATACATTTAAATTTAAAATATAAGTCCTATACTTCCTTCATCTCATATCAATCACCAACACCATCGTCGGACCTCTCACCAGAATCCGACGTCGTCGTCGGAATCATCGTCGAAATCTTCGTCAGAATCCGACGATGTCGTCGGAATCTTTGCCGGAATCCGACGACATCATCAGAATCTTTCTAGGAATATTTGTCGTTAGAAGATAGTCCTCGTTTTACTCAGCACAACAACAACAACGCAAAACAATACAAATACTTAATTGACATTCTGTTTGGATCATGTTTCTTCTGTCGCTCTGTTTCCCATATAAGACACTCTGTTTCAGAAACAGAGTGCCTGAACAAAAATACAGAACGTCTGAAGAAAACAGAGTGCATGTGTAAAAACACAGAGCGTCTGTGTAAAAATACAGAGCGCATGAAGCAAAAATAGAGCGGCTGAAATTGAACATTGATCAATTCAATTCCGTTGAGGTTTGCTCTCTCGTTTCCTCATCTGGTAACTAGCTTCGCTCTGTCAAAAAAACACAAAACTTTTACAAAAAAATCATTTAATATTTGATCAACATTATTCCTCTCAGACATTTCGTCGAACACCTTCCTTGCATCCCCCACCGTCCACATTTCGCATATAAATCCACTTGAAAATCGCATAAACCTATCAAACATTGGATCGCAGAGATGTATCGCGATCAGTTGAACTAGGCTAGCAAGAATCCTTATGGCGGATGTGGAGACGGAGAGGTCGGAGAGGAAGAATAGGAGCAGGAAGAGGAGGAGGAGAATGAGGAGAAAGATGAGATTATGGAAGGAGGAGAGAGAAACGTTTAAATTGTATGTTTTGGGAATTAAAATTCCGCATGGATGTTTTTGGAATTAATTTTCCAAAACTGTATGTTTGGGTAATTTTCTGAAAAAAAAAAATAAAAATAAGGTGAGGTACTTGAAGGGAATTAATTTGGCTAAGTGGTGCATCCGGGTAAATTTTCCTACTTATACTTCTTTCGAAATTTTAGCAATGGTTTTGTTTCTTTGTTTGGATTTTCTTTCCAACGTTTTAAAATTGTTTTGAGACAAAAAATAAGATGTTATATGACATGGACTGTAGAATTCAATATAGTACATACGGAGTATAAAATAACATATTAAATATAAAAAATAAATTAATTTTATATATTAAAATAACATTTATTTATATATATTAAAAATAACATTTTTTTTGAATTTTTTCGGTCCTTAGAAAAGAATTCTGGTTCCTTCCCTGAATATGAGTGTAACACCTTCCAAAATATTGCTCATGTTAATGGTATCATAATTATCAATATATTGCTCATAAATCTTTCGACCTGACTTTAATCACACAATAAAATATGTTAATTTTATTTCCATGCAAAATATTGTTCAATCACAATGAGTGCTTTGTTTACAACATCATTTTTGTATCCCCTGTGTTTTTAGATCTGTTTATTCAAGCACACATATTATGACTTCGATACATTAAAATTTCATGCAAGTTATTCAAAGAAAGAATAAAGGAAACTTTATAGTCTAACATACGATAAGGTTCAGGTGATGCAAAAAGGAACAATGACTCACTCGAATTTGGTGGAAATTCTCGAAACGTAGAACTTCAATCGACTGGGGAATCCGGTTCACCTCAGGATTAGGATAAATAAGTCTCGAAGACTCAAAACATGATTTTTATTCAATACTCAAATCTTCATCTTGTATTGTTACAAGACCTCAATTTATAGGTTTCTTAAGAATATTCTAGACTACTAAATATAACAACTAACTCATTCATGAACTTAGGAATACTCAAAGAGACTAGTTGAACTTTGATCTTGTATTTTCTAGGTACAATGAACGTCAATAATGATCAAATACGATTCTCTGCATCATACTCCCCCACTCAAGCGAAACTCGTCCTCGAGTTTTAAAAAATGAATGAGGTTTGTTGGACATTACACGGCCTCGGATCTTGTAGTTCTTCAAGAATATGAGTAATAATATTCTCGAAGTGTTCCTCCATTCGGGCTTCTTCTTCATCGTTGCGAGGTCAATGATGATTATCTAGGTTTCGACTTCATCACAATTCATGACGTCATTGTGCACCTCTTGGTGGTGAGTATGTGACTTCTTGAAAATAAGTTTCCCGTCGTTACCATACTCATCGTACATTGGATCACCGATCTCTTCCATCAATTGATGTTTCAACACATCCAATTCGATAGTTTACCACTCTTGCAATAATGATTGTCCATAATACTTCGGATCGGAGGTTGTAGGATTAGGAAATGCGCTCCAAGACATCTTGACTAACTCCGTACAATCTTCCAACGAATCGAACTTGCTCTGATACCAACTGATGCAAAAAGGAAGCGTGACTCACTCGAATTTGGTGGAAAGTCTCGAAGCGTAGAACTTCAACCGACTAGGAAACCCGGTTCACCTTAGGATTGGGATAAATAAGTCTCAAAGACTCAAAACATGATTTTTATTCAATACTCAAATCTCCATCTTGTATTGTTACAAGACCTCAATTTATAGGTTTCTTAAGAATATTCTAGACTACTAAATGTAACAACTAACTCATTCATGAACTTAAGAATACTAAAAGAGACTAATTGAACTTTGACCTTGTATTTTCTAGGTACAATGAAAGTAAATAATGATCAAATACGATGCTTTGCATAATCAGGTTTAGTTTTTATTTTTCAACAAAACTTGTTTAGAGTGTAAAATGCTTATTTTGACCTTCTTTTCTTTTAGGTTTCGACACGTCTTGGGATGAATTTTACATCTAAATTGTGTTAAACCCTTTCTCTTGAGTTGATTCACATATTTTAATGTTTATTTTTTTTAAAAGGAGAATATCGGTATCAAAAATGTCAAAAACGAAGGTTAAACAAGATCAAATCGGCATAAACGGACAAAAAAACGAGACGACAATGGATCCAAGCCGCATCGGGAAAAGATGAGGCAACCTAAGAGACCCAAGAGAGTCCCACAAGTGCCCTGATTGGCTAGGATGTAGCCCCCTTGCGTGACTGGTGTAGTCATTGTAGGGGAATCATCAACCGCATAACTTGCTAGATGTGTTACCCTCACATAGAGATAATATTGAGGCAATGTCTAGTAAGATTTGTACTTGTAACGTCCCCGGATTTTCGGACCGAATGACACATGGGCGTAATGCCGTCATGGACTTAGTTCGTGACAAGGCTGAATAAACCGAATAGGTTTAGGGGTATAGATGTCAAGGAAGCCATAAAAAGTAGCCGAAGTCATAGCTTACAACTTCAAATACCTGTTTTAATTACAGCATTGGTATAGAAGCAATGCAGATCGATTATTACATAAACAAAATAGATCCTCTGATCTGCTATAATATCTGAAGCACGTGAGATCATCTATACGCATGCAAGCTCACACTAAGAGCCCTCAGGTGCTGTTGGGGGCGTACCTGCAATTGAAAAACATAACCGTGAGCTTATGAAGCTCAGCAACCTCATGTGTATGAACCCCAATTACAGGGAACTTTCGCTAACAGGTATGACGACCGGCGAAAGTCCCTGAAATATTTATATATATAGGAAAATATGGGCACCATATCAAACAACATCGCTTCTCATTCCTTTATATGTCGTTGTATTACTTTTAAGAGTCATTCCTTTCCTTTGCATTTATTTAGGGTTCATGGCTCGACTCAAAAACGGCAACTCCAAGGATATGACCGACTCAGAGTACAGAGATAAGATGTCAATCGTCATCCGAGCTACCCAATAGATTTTGTTTTCGCACCTGTCTATTCTGTGCGTCGCCTTGTACCTCATATCCGCATTCAATGTGGTATCGTTTGTCAGCACTGAGATAATTTTGGCCTCCCTGTAGAGAGTAACCTGTGGCCCCGTCACAACGACGTAGAAGCCGCTGTATACATGCAAAGAGGATGGGGGATGCCCATCGCTCCCTAGCTAGTTCTCACCCGTGACGTTACTCGGAGAATTACACTGGAGTGCAATGACTCAAACAAAGCCACCAAGGCTATTCAAGGAATGCAACAGATGAACGCAATGGATCAAAGAAGGGACACCATGTTCGACCTTCTCAATAATTTCAAGGAAAACGACCAAAGATCCAACGGATCCACAAGGAATGTCAATGTCGTCCTCATCAGTTCAAGGAGGCGATATTTCTTATTTGTTTGCTTTTCATTAGTTCACATTGATAGTACAACTATGCTCCACATCCCCAGTTCCCATTTTATTAATCGTTTAGCGGTCGCTTTCATTTATTTCCCGTGAGGGTATATACATTATAAGGGTGCATTCTAGTTCATTTCGACCCCGAATACCCCACCACAAGTCAAACATGATCGTATATGCACGCTTGATGTTATATTCCTATGCGTATAGGTTATATATCTCAAATACGTATTCAGTTTTAAGGTTCGATGCACGAAATCGATAATTCCCTGGCCAGAAGGCCGTTGCGCCCGCGACCACCCTGAGTAGCGGCCGTGATAGGCAGTCACGGGCGCGACGTGCCTGTGAACCAAAATCCCAGATTATCCTCCCTCGTCGCGGGCGCGACTGTTCTGCTGTGCAGAACGTCCAGAAACTTCCGTCCGATGCGTACTGATCCTTCAATCGTCATTAAAATGCATACAACCCATTCCTCACACATCAAACACATCAAAACATGTCCCAAAACATGCACGGATGCAAAGAACGCGTGTGATCGAATAAAAGAGGCGTCTCGGAAGAGTGAGGTTACCTCGAACGCGTTTGATTTTCTTAAGCACGCGATCACCAAACGACTCCGTTGAAGCTCTTGTTCCTGTCCGTGATGTTGCTGGAGATGCTGCGGTTGTTGTCCTTGCTCTTGCGGTGTCGTGGTTATGGTGCGATGATGACGGAGATGGATTGATGATGAGATGATGAAGATGATGAAATGAACACGTTGGCTACTGTTGGTGGTGGCGTTGGTGGCTGGAGACGGCAGCTGGCTGGTGGAGGCTGGTGAAGAGGATTGATGGTGATAGTGGTGGTGGTTGTGTGTGAGTGTGGGTGTGAGTGGGAGTGGGAGAGGTGAAAGTAGGCGGGAGACAGACAGTGGAGGAGTGGGTGTGAGTGCGTGAAATATCCCGTTCCGTCCCACGATACGTCTCGTTCAATCTATTATTTACCCAAATTTCATAATATTAATTCATCGATAATTTATTTGCATCGACAAATTTATCCCATGTACGAAAATATGACCTCCCGAGTAATAATCCATTATTTTTGGGATTAAAATCGCTAGCCATAACGCGCAACGTTTATAACGTTATAACATTATAACGTTATTCGTTCGTAATGTTTATTGGCGCGTTCAACTAATCATCCCAGATATCCCATCATCATATTTGATTTAATAATCAAATATTTACTTGGATTAAATCTATAACCCTTTTAGCGCGATTATTTTACAATTGTAACGCTATATATTCATTTTTAAATTCCCAAAATTTTCAGGTATTACAGTACTAGACCTCAAGAGAGGGTAAAGCATAGCGTTAGGGATTCCCGACTAACGATCCCGACACTTGAAGAAAACTAGATTAGAAAAACGAAGTGATCAAACAATAGGAAAACAAAGTTGCGACCATATCTTCCCATCACATTACATATCCATTATCTTAGCATTTAGTGTTTTTGATTATTTTAGTTCGCACGTAGCTTAGAGCTCACTCGATTACGATAGTTTGACCGAGAAAAACTAAAAACCTTGATCGTTAGAGATGAAGTTCTTCGTGGGATGATACTCTCCTCATTCTATTGTTTTTACACACACGACACATATACTCATACTCTTACTCATCATTCTATTATGCAAATCGTTTGACAAAGCTCAATGCAAAAACACAATACCCAAGTAAGATTATATTCAGAACTTCAGATAACGAAGCCAATCGATCAATCTGACCTTTATGATATAAAAACTCACATCAAGTAATGGTTCATAGCATTCCCATATACTTGAGGTTTTTTCCATTAATTGCTCGTGATAGATATGATTGAGACGATGCTACTAATAACGTGTTGTGAAATCGATAATCTATCAAGAGCACGTGTAGAAGATGATTAGTACAAGAATGAGATGGAAAACGTGTAAACATGTAACATTGCATTGCTTCCTTTATGGTCTAAGATACATCATCCATTGATATTATAAACACCTAAAAAATTTGAGATAATTCATTTTCTTAATTATTAACAAAAAAAAAGCATATTATTGAACGGCATAATTTATACAACATGGTTATAAAATTCGTTTGTCGAAATTCAGATAAAAAGATACTAAATACGGATAAAATTAAACTCGAACATACAAATATGAGGGGCTTAATACCCCTTTTAATTTTTAAAATTTTCTCTCCACTTCGTCCACTTCCACTTCCCCGGCCACTTCTTTCTCCACTTCTCCCACATTCATAACTTTTCCTAACTATCCCACCATCAACTCTCTTATTCTCTTTATCTTCTCTCAAATCCTTACACCGTTTCTCTCTTCCATGTGTATCAAGAGAGTAACAAACTAAGCAAGGTCAACATCTGCCATCAACAATTGAAGATACCTCAGGCAGCCGTCATGATCCGTTGAAGCTTGTTATTGTCATCCTTGGAATAGGTGATGAGAGGTAAGCTTCTTAATTAGAAATTATGTGGAAAATCATAAGTTTTGAGATAAATTCCGATTTTAATATATGTTGAAGCCTCATATGTCTACTTTCTAATGAAGTTAATAAATCATGATTTGAAATTGTGAATCTCAAAATATAAATCAAAAAGTACGGATATATTAAATGATAAAAACTAGTTATAGGGATGACTTTGTGATTTGATCTAGAATTGCACAGTATGATTAGAAGATGAGTTCTATATCACTGCAAAGGTCTTGATGTGTAGTTTTCAGAAAAATTTACAAATCTTAATTTGGAGTTATATGTAAAGAGTTATGATCTGATTAGTAAAATAAGATCGAACTGTCTGATTTAAAATAAAATATAAACTTGAACGAATAAACTGTTATTATCGGTAAGGTTTCATGATGAAAGTTTGATTCACTAGAAAGATTACAAAATCTAGTTTATGTAGAATTTTACGAATTAATTTTTGGAGATGTATATGCGAAATGATATATTTAAACGTGTCCAAATATCATGTTGAATAGTTTCAGAAAAAGTGTTCGTCACGGTCCATTACGAACAAAACAGACATATTAACTTGATTTTTGGATTATTCACGACCCATGAGAGAGTGATAATGGGCCGTTATTGCTTCGTAAGGGGTCGTGAAGGGTCCTAATGGGCCGTTACAGGCTGCTGGTTCACTATTTCGATTTCAAAACAACTCCAAATATTCATGAACACTTCTAATGATGATAAATACATAAAATCATCATCATTGATTATCAAAATAAGTATCAAAGGCTTGTCCAAAGCTTGGTATCATCTCATAATAAAAATATGACGGTTTTTCACGATGTACGAACAAATATGCTTAACTCCGTAACTTGAACAAACATTCACAAAGGAATATATTAATATGTGAATCCTATTATATTATAGGATTTGGAGATACTGCTCGTACTTACTTAAGGACGAGGCTGAGCATGTGCATGTGAAGAACTATGGTAAAAGATAACGTTTAGATTTATTGTGTGTGACGATCGTATAATAATATGCGTTGGAATCTTTAGTCGTAGTCACTAATTGTGGCTGACATAAAATGGTGACTGTAACGTTAGAACTGTGATTTGTGATGGTGCATGCTAGTATATCTAGATGTATATAGTTATGTGATGGTTTCTGAGAAATTGACATAAAATGTGTCTGACATATCTTATTACCTATCATTTGCTGTGTGCCATGATGAGATGATGTATGGCGTGTGTTATGCCTGGTTTGCTGATATGATAAGGGTGAATGTGTGAAATGGGTGTAAATCCATAATTAATGAGATAACTCTGTGGTATAAAACACGAAGGGAGTTGTGTCTGTCGTTTATGTTGTACAGTGACTTGGTGGTGACATTCTTTCATCGATCCTGTGAGGTCATTTTGATATGATGGTATCTCACTGCAGGAGATCCTGGGCTCTGGTTTGATTGATCCCCTTTCGCGGATGTCCTTGTTAGTAAAGCTGAAGAAAGCTTACTTATGAAATTGAATAAATCTCGTCAAGGGTACAATTATAACATTAAGGGTATTTATTGTCTGTCGTCTCTGTGTAATTGATATGATGATAAGTGTAACAAAGTCTTGAGTAAACTGTTGAGTATAGCAGTGCATGAGACTTGAACTGGAGACCTGTCGTGTCACAGTATCATTGTCTCAGTTTGTTTGATATGGAGGTCTTGACTGTCATACCATAAAAGGATGTGATGGTAGTAAAGGACGTTGATAATGTTTAGAGTGTCGATTAACGTATGGTTTTGAGCGTTGTTATGTGGTGTTAAATGTACTTATATGACTAGAATGAATCACTGGTATACTTGTGATGATAATTATGAAAGGCAGATTAGCATGATACTTTCAGAGTGCTGAAATAAAGAATCCAAGTGATCATTTCCTTTTTCTTTTCTTACCTTCTTCTCTCGTATAACCTGTGGTAAGGGGGTCAACACGTTATTAAGCTCCTATAGCTCATGGTTACTATTTTCTGTTTCTTTCTTCTTCTTTTTGTTACAGGAGCAAGACTTGGAGGAGAAGTATGATCTTAGATTTGGTACTAGATGTAACTTATGTGTGAAAGATATTCTGATTTTAGAAAGAGACGTAATTTCGCAGCAAAGGTGATATTGTGAGTTAAGATTCAATGCATTAAAAGACTCTAAACTATTGATGTATAAGAAAACTTAGTTTAATTCTCATAACTAAGTTAGAATGTGATGAGCATACCTGGCTGGGGCAGTGGCCCCCAACGACAGTGACGCCATATATATCATTTATAAGTAATGAAAAATTTGGGACGTTACAGATATAATCCCACAAGCTTAAGTATATACCTATTGATAAGCTCCAAGAATGAGGAGTTACAAACTCAAGTTTTGGATCTTAGACAATGAATGGATAATGGTTACAGTATGAGTTAATGAAAATATATTATGAAGTAGGCTACAAAAAAAAAAAAAAAAAAGTCAACATCCATACCATAAATGACACTTTCTATTTAAATATATAAAGTTATATTTGATAGCAAATTTGATTGGTCATGCATTAATTATCTTCTTATTTACGATTATAAAAAAAAACTATTTAATATATATTGATACTTCATTTTCTCTAAAATCCAATATGTTTCAATTGTGTACAAAAACACAAAAAAACAAAAATAAATATAAAATATAAAAAATAAAATAAAAAATAAAAAATATAAACATAAAATATAAAATATAAATATAAACAATTTATAGTGTTCCTTTTAATTTAACTTATCATCACAAATGATCAAACAAAATATTTATATGATTAGAATAAAAAAAATTAAAATCAAAATTGGATAATGTATTTCTTATAAGAATGAATATAATATTCTTTTTAGATAACTACCTATAGATGCACAAATGGGAACATATTTCCCTATAGGTGCATCATCTCGTCTTTCTTTCCTATAAACACACTAACTAGAAAATATCTAATTTTTAATCCCACCAATATTTAGTTTCTTTTTTGTTGTAATATCCAGTTTCCTAAATAGAAATCATCATATTCATTCGTTAACCTACTTAACAACAACTTTTTTTTCCCTAAATCAGTTAGTCATCTCCCTCGAAGCACTCGGCTTTCTCCACAGATGACGAAACAAATACATTTGTCTCCCACTGATGTCGTATATACTCAGAAAATGGAGATACTCAAAGAAAAAATGGTCATGGTGATGAATCGCGCATATAGTCAAATATCGAATCTAATTTATCTTGGGATAATTTTATATGATCAATTTTTTTAACTATCAGGTTCTATGTCTTTTTGGTGAAGTTACGTGTGCCTTCTTCTGTTATTGAGTTCAGATTTTTATCCAATTTTTTCATTCAATACGCCTATTGAGTAAATTAGTATATTGGTTCTTATTTTAGTGTAGAAAATTATGTAGAAAGCATTTGCCATGTTGATGTAGGGAACCTTCCCACCCCTTAGAATAACCCTTCTTTGCCTGTACATGTGGTCCCTAATACGGTCGATCATCTTTGCCCTCCGTGCATCATACACCATAGCATTAATCTCGTGCCTCCAACGATACAGGTCCTGCAGCAAAAAATAAAAATAAAAATAGGATCACAATTACATATATTAAGGAAAAAGAATGATTAGATACAAAGATGCTTCTATTTAATCTTACCCTAAAAAAATACAAACATCTTGTCCCTATCCCATGTCGGAATGTCCGTCCAACGTGTCCAAGGACCACAATAGCAACTCTCAAAAGACTCCGTGACATGGGATACCACGGAGTGATCGTCATACCTGAAAAAAATAATTTTCAGAGCATGATGCATGACATATATACTAAGAATAAATTTGAATTGGAAAAAGATTCAAAACACAAAATACATTCCAAAGACCATCGGGGTCCAGGATAAGCCTAAGACGATTGTCAACATTATATCGATCATCATAGTCATACTGGACGGATGAATGAGATGATGATCTATGTGGAGAAGGAACTGAAGGAGAAGGCGCTAATGAGGGAGCTGAGGGAGGGTGTAGTGGTGAAGCAGATGAGCGACGTGGAGCAGATGATCGACAGTGATCGTCTGGAGGAGCTGCTAGTGACATAGACGTAGGAGGCTCTGCGAGGAACACATCTGAAAGTAGGAGGTGGGACCGGGTAAGGCTCCTCCTCCATATAAACATCCTCCACGTTATCCTCGAGGCCAATCACATGGAAATTACCTTTACCTCTTGTAGGACATCGTGGGGTGGGATCTGTCATCGGTCTCTTATCTATAATTTTGTAGATAAATATTAAATAACACTCCCTACATTGCATATTAAGGAACTTTACAATAACAAGATAGAAACTCCAAAAAAAATAATAATTAAATATACCTGCAGCTCTAGCTGCTCTGTCTGGACGACCCATGCCCCTCTTTGGAGCTCGTCGTGACATCTACTTAGGAAAAAAAATTAAATAAAAAAAAACATAGAAAAGGTTACTCCACAATGAATAAAAAACAAATCTACCTTACAATGAATAAAAGACATAGAAAAGGATTTGAATCAGGTATGTCTTACAAATGGAGCCCTCGACATATGTCTTATTCCCAATTTTACTCTTCAAGTGAAACAGAAACCTGAAAGAAGATAACAAGGATGGGGAGAAAACATTATTCACTTCGAAAAAAAAAAAAAGAAGATACCAATATGCCTAGCTCACAAAATTGATGCATGACACATACCTCTCGAAAGGATACATCCATCTATAATCCACAGCTTCAGGAATTTTTGTCTCATGTGGAAGGTGCAACGATAAGTGCTCCATAGAATTGAAGAAGACGGATGGAAACAACCTTTCTAGCTGCATAGAATCTCAGGGATCTGCATCTCTAATCTCTCCATGTCCTTGTGGCGTACACTGTTGCAGCACAGATCTCTGAAGAATAAACTTAACTCGGTGAAGGCATTCCACACATGAGGATACAACAGTTCCTTGAAGGCTACCGGAAGCAACCTTTGCATGATGACATGACAATCATGACTCTTAAGACCCTTCAGACACCATTCCTGGTCACGAACACAGTGTCTCAAATTTTATGCATATCCATTAGAAAACTTTAGCTTCTTGATCTATTCACACAATACTCTTCTCGTCTCCTTTTTCAAGACATAAGGAGCCTCAGGCATAACTGTTTTCTCAATTCCTTATCTATTTCTCAACCTTCCCAACACCAAATTCGGACACTTGCATTACAGTTTGAGATCTTTTTCTCAAACTGTGTCTTTGGTCTTTCCCTTCACGTCCATGACAATATCAAACACGTTTTTCTCTACATGCATGACATCCGGATTATGCTTAATTAATAACTTGCTCCAATATGACAATTGTCAAAAAATGCTCCTTTTGCTCCAGTTGTAAGTGACATGCAACTCATTGGGGTCTGAAGAGAACACACGATCACGCATCTCATCACCATCGTATACAGGGAGGGAATCATCATAATCTTTCCTATTCTTGTAGAACTCGCTTCTGTTGGCTCGAAATGGATGATCATGAGGCAAAAATCGACAATGACAATCAAATTATGTCTACTTTCTACCATTCTTCAGAGTGAATGACTTGGTATGCTTCATACAATAAGGACATGCCAATCTTCCAGCCATGCTCCAACCAGACAGCATTCCATACGCCGAAAAATCATTAACAGTTCATCACAATGCCGTCTTCATCTAAAAGGTCTGTCTCTTGGAAACATCAAAAGTGGCCTCGTCATATGTCCACAAATGAGTCAACTCCTCGATTAAGGGCTGCAAGTAAACATCCAAGTTTCCCTTTGGACTTTTCACCCCTGGAATGATCATAGAAAGTAATATGTATGGAGTCTTCATGCACAATCCCGAAAAAAGATTGTACGGAGTCAACATCACAGGTCAACATGAGTATTCAGCCCCAGACTTCCGAGGTTGTGTAGAGAACTAAGGGAACTCCCTGTCCAAGTGCTTCAATGCTTCACTGCTAGAGGGGGATGCGACATCACTCCTCAAAGCTGCGGTTACAGGCGTGCCAAGCCATCGCATCAGCAGTGCTCTTGGTTGCATACAATCACTGCAACCTTGGGGTGATAGGAAAATAGCACAACACCTTATGAGCCGCACGTTTCTTACCCCGAATATTGACCTTATACCTCTGATCCCCACAACTGGAGCACATCTCTAGGTTTTCAGCATCTTTCCAATAAAGCATGTAGCCGTTGGGACATACGTCTATCTCCTGAATAGGAAGATGAATGCCCTTCATCAATCGGTTAGTTGAGTACAACATGTCCTTCATCACATTGTCTTCCGGGCAATGGCATCCGTCGTCCTATTAGGAATGTTGTACTCACATTTGATGTTCAACAACCTTGAAGCTGTCTCTAACTGAAACACCTTGCAATCAGGATACAACGGTTCCCTAGCAATATTCAACATATTGACAAAAGCCGCAGAAGCAGGCGACGGATTATCATCACAAGCATTTGTCGTCTGATGATCGACACCACCTGAATATGCAGTCCTAAATCCATCCATGACCATATCCTCATAAGGATTTGTATGGATTGAGGTTTTTCCTTGCTCAGCCTCACCATGTTGCGTCCATATCCAATAGTTGGACACAAAGCCACACTGATACAAATGCACGGTCGTCTCATCCGTCGTTTGATAGTACACACTATGACACTTGACACAAGGACACCTCAAGTGTCCCGGATAATTGAAAATCTATTTTTCAAGGATAAAGTTCACAAACTTCTTGACTTTTTTAGCAAACACTTCGCTCAAATACCCTTCAGTAAGTCGCTCATACATCCAAGATCTATCATAATGCCATGACATATCTGATTCCATTTTTTCTGTCCATTAAAACATTACAATCCATGTCAAATACATTAATCATAAATCCATCTTCAAATATTTATAAATTACCCGAATCACCTAATTTATGTCAAACAAAAATAATTTAGGACATCTGAAAAATTCTTCTAAACAATGTTCATTGTTTTTAAGGTTAAATAAACTAAAAGACAAAATTTTATTTTGTCTAAACTTCAATAAAGAAAACAAACTAGCTAAACAATCTTCAATAAGGTTAAACTAGCCTTGTGTACACATAAAAATCATACATAATATAAGAACATAAAAAATAAAAAAAAACAACACTAACAATCTACTCTTGCTAATACGACAATGCACCCAAACAACATAATCATCAAAACAACTGCCGACAATCTGTCGCAAACAACCCAACCATCCAAACAATCGCCGAAAACTCAATTTAGTTATATCATTCATTTTGTTTGTTCAAAATTAAATCGTTTACATGCACTAGAGAGATTAAATTTATATTCGACAAGCCTTAGTTATATCACTATATGAAATATATATATATATATATACATATATTAAAGCGGATGAGTTCAAGAAAGTCTATGGTCCAGATGAAATCCCGATCGAAGCTTGGAAATATCTTGGGATAGAAGGAATTAATTGGTTGACAAACTCTTTAATAGAATTTTGATAGATAAGAAGATGCCTGATGAGTGGAGAAGGAGTACTTTGATTCCCATATATAAAAACAAAGGAGATGTTCAAAACTGCTCCAATTACAGAGGAATCAAACTTATGAGTCACAGTATGAAGTTATGGGAAAAAGTGATAAAGAAAAGGTTAAGAAAAGGTACAAGGGTGACTGAAAATCAGTTTGGTTTCATGCCTGGTAGGTCAACCATGGAAGCTATTTACCTTTTGCGATGTGTAATTGAATGTTTTAGGATAGAGAAGAAGAATTTACATATGATTTTTATCGACCTGAATGGAGAAATTGATGCAGATATTGATTATAGGATTAAAACAAGTTGGCTGAAATGGAAGGACGATTCAGGGGTGCCATGTGATCCTAAAATACCTACCAAGTTAAAAGAAAAGTTTTACAAGACAAGTATTCAACCAGTGATGCTGTATGGGTCAGAATGTTGGGCAATTAAGTGGCAGCATGTACAGAAGATGAGTGTAAACGAGATGAAAATGTTAAGGTGGATGTGTGGACATACAAGAATAGATAGGATACGAAATGAAATTATCAGACAGAAAGTGGGTGTGGCTCCAATAGAAGATAAAATGAGGGAGTCACGACTAAGATGATATGGTCATGTGAAACGCAGGCCAGTCACAGCTTCTGTTAGGAGATGTGAAGCTTGGGAGTTAGCACATGTCAAGAGAGGACAAGGGAGACCTAAAAAAACCATGAGAGAAACCTTGAAGTATGATATGGCCTATCATAATCTTACAGAAGATGATGTACATAAAAAATCCAAACATATATACCATTCCATTTCACACATATACTATTTAACAATTCTGGATCGAGACATACTCACGTAGTTCAAATCCTTCCTCTCTGTCAACTATTGACACCCTGGTGAACAAAAACCAAAAGAGCAACTACAATGAGACATTAAAATCCAACTCAAAAATATCAATTTTTATTATTGGTAAAACAGAATTGTTTACAAGAAAAAAGAGCACACATCTTCTGCGACGACAAAAAACATATTCTTGAAAAACTTAGTTGTGGATGGTAGCTCAAAACACAAGTTACTTAGCAAAAACATAAGTTGTTTACTTATGATGCCGGTTTGTCCTACAAAAAAAACATTTTGAAGAATTCATAATATGTAATTCTGAAAAATGAATAATAGGAAATAATAAGAATAAAAGTTGTCTAATTTGAGAAATTATCTTGAAAGATTACCATAAAAATCACCACATGTCTTGACATTGACCACAGGATATGGCATACCAGCAAATGACCTAGTAAAAGACTATTTGGATCATCTACAGCTTCAGCAATTTACTATCTAAGCCCATAAAAGATACGGACATTCATAGAGAACTTCTGCAACAAAGTTTTAAACATACAATTAATCCAAGTAATTTTAATTATTCGATTCTAACTCAAAAAAAAAAAAAAGGTTAGAGATTACTCTTAAAATGTAAGAACAAGTGGTGGTTGGAGGGACTGCTTACGAGGGACGAGCTCCGATAGATTACGGCGGTGGCATAGGTAGGAAACGGCTCCGAGGTTAGGGGTGGCTTCGGGGTTAGGTGCGGCGGGAGGGAGGCTTTTTGGGGCGGTTAGGGGCGACTGTGGTGGGGGCAACGGGATGGTGGAAGGTAGGATGCTAGGGCGGCGGGATGGTGGTGGTCGACGGGATGCTAGGACGACGGGATGGTGGTGGTCTGCGATGGCAGAGGTTGGGTGGTGGGGGAATTTAGGGGAAATTTTGTGAAAAGGGGTTGAATGAATTTAGGAGAAAATTGTGCTGCCGGGGTTATCTTAAAGTTTTACGACCGTTTTGCTTTTTTATCGCTAATTTACGACAGATATATATTTCTGTCGTAAATTAGCAGTCGTAAATTAACGACGGAAATCAACTTCTATCTTAAAACTTAACTCAGTGACTAAAACAGATATTTCGTTGTAAACTTTGCGATAACACTGTCGTAAAGCTCAGGGTTTTTTTTGTAATATATGTCATCTAATGATAAAACAAAGTACCTCAAAATATGGGCTGAATAATATCAAAAGTCAAAGTGCTATATTTTTTATGGGACAGATGGAGTAATTAAAATCTATTAATATATTAAAAACCACATTTAGGACTTGTTTAAAATCATTTTCGCAGCAATTTCTCGATCTCTATCCCTACTCTGCACTGCTCCAGCTTATAAGGATCTATTTTTCAACCCAAACTACACAACAGTTTTTCCTAAATAGATTTCCTAAATTTTAAAAAAATAATATTATTTGGTTTACTGAGATTGAATTCTCTCATGAAAATTTCCGACGAGATTGAAACAAATCAAATCGAAACAATTGCTAGAAAGGAGTGGAAATGTTGAAATATCGAAAATTGGTCAAAACCTCTTCATTTTAAAAATTCAAAACCCTAAATCTTTGTTTTTCTTCAATTAAGTTTGGGAAAATATCGAAAAGCTTGAAGAAGAAAACTAGATAAAATCAATCTCAGGAAGGAGATGAAATATTCCCAAATCAAAATTGCCACAAGAAAATAAAATCGCGGAGTTTTGATATATGGGTGATCGTAGAGTAGAGTGAATGATCATGAAGAATTGTTGAGAAAGGGGAAAGAACAGTGGAGACAAAAAAAATGACTCTTTTATCTTTTGAATGATGTATCACACGTTGAATGTAACGGGAGTGTTACAGTGTCTTTCAGTTTTGAAGAATAAAATGAAGGATAAAGAGTGAGATGAAAATAAAGTTAAAGATAAAGAAATTATTGGATGAGGTTTTTTTTTACCCAAATCTTTAATGTGGGGATGAAAACCAAGTAGGTCCATTGAGAGAGCTCTTAAGATACACCACTCCCAAGTTTCCCACTAAAATTTGAGTTGACAAAAAAAAAAAGATAAAAAAAAGAAAGAAAAAAAAGATTTTTTATTTACGATCAAACGATGTTTTTTTAAAAAATGTTATAAAATAATAATAATATTTTATGTTTATAGTATAATTTGAAAGTAAAAAACTTTCATTTGTATGTGATTTAATAATAAAACAAAGCACATCAGTGTCAAAAAAAAAAAAAAAAAAAGCAAAAGGAGAAAAAAAGGAAGAAAAAATAATCTTTGATCACGGTACTCTTACCTACGGCCTCACATCGAGCTGAATCATGGCCTACCAGTTGAACCAATAGGATCCAACAAAAGCGATGAGGAAAACAATGTAAAAGATCTTTAACCGGCACCATCACAAACCAATTAAGTCGGCGATTGATAAACCCTAACCCTTCCATCCACTTTTCCCAGTCGCCGCCACCCAACGCCGCCGATCTCCTCTCCGACAACCACCACGATGTATCGACCCCAGAAAACGATGCAGTACACTAAGGAACCCTACGTGGAGAAGACGGAATGTCATCGGATCAAGAGCATCAATTTCACGGCGGCGTCGGAGGAGGAGATTCTGAAAACCTCGAAAGTCGAGGTTTTCCGTGGTGTTTATTATGATGTGAACAAGAAGCCTCTTCCTAATGGCTTGTTGGATCCCAAAATGGTACGATTAAATTATAAGTTCAGCGTTTTTGTTTAATGATGATGGGTAACTGGCTTTGTTGTTGGCACGGGGGATAAGACTGTGTACAACCTGGCTTTTTCAGAACGAGAATAGCTGGGATTGTTGTTGTGTTTTAGCTGAGTTTTTATGTGTCGGTTTTAATCTGTCTATGGTGCGTCTGATTGAGTTGATTGTGAGTGATTAGCTGTTGCTGAGTGATGCTTAGTGAAGCTTTTGATGGAATGTGGGACGATATGATGCTATGGTGAATCCTTTTGAGAGTTGTGAAAGATAGGCAATGGCATCTTTGATAATGAGAGTTGTGTTCAGTGTTGATGGGCAGTGAGGGATATAATGAACAGCATGGTGTGGAGAGCCAAGCAAGCACAAGTTAATTATAAGTTCTTTCTTTTTTCTAATGATGATGTATGGGTGGGTGACGTGGGTTATGTGTGAATGTGGGTGATTCAGTTTGCGTGTGCATTTGATAGGCAGTGAACCGTCGTGTTCCCCCCCCCCCCCCTCCACAAGTCTGCATTCATGTATTTTGAAGCTATGCAATAGATTGTGATGTTTTAAGAACCCCTGTGATCTGCTTAGAGTTTTTAGGCTTGGTGGTTCTATCTTATCATGTGAAGGGTTATTTCCTTAATCCAATATTCCATACGAGTTTGGTTAGTAAGCGTCATGTGTTATTCCTAATACTTTGTTTTTGTTTCTTCAACAGGGCCCTGCCAATAAAAGTAGTAGCTCATGCGCAACATGTAATGGAAGCTTCAGTGAATGTCCAGGCCATTTTGGACGCTTGACTCTTGCGCTCCCTGTATTTAATGTTGGCTACTTTGGTGCAATTCTAGATATTTTAAAATGTATTTGCAAGGTATTTAACACCAGTACGACTTCACTTCAGACATCTAGGAAGTTGTTTAGAAAAATATATTTGGGGACATTTACATTTTGAATACTTTCCATGCACTCTTGAGTGACCTTGTCTTTGTATTCTATTAGTGAGTACAAAACATAAATACTGAAGGATACAGTTCGTTCTCCCTGTCATCATATGCATGAGGCTTGAGTTTTATGATGCTACTAAGTCTGATTGCAGCAAACTTTAACTTTGAAGGAGTATTTTAGTCATTTAATTTTCATAGAAGCTTTTTTTTTCTGACCAATCGAGGGCTGGTATTGCTAACTTGACATGATATTTTGTACTCTTGGCAATAGTCTTGCTCACGTGTATTGCTGGTGGACAAAGATCGTAAAGACCATCTGAAGAAGATGAGAAGTTCCAATATGGATGCCCTGAGAAAGTTTAGGTTGAAGAAAAAGATGGTAGGGAACTGTGCCACCAGAACAATCAGGTGCTTTAGGTGTGGTTACCTCAACGGTGTGGCTTCTACTTTCCCTCTAGTCAGTGTTTCAATAGCCTGTTTTATTTTGGAATACTAATCTAGTATTGCTTGTGTTGTGTTAGTATTGACAATAATTGTGGTTAGTTCATAGTCTCAGTTTCACAACATGCTTAAAAGCTAAGTTGGTACCCGGGAAACTTATGACGGGCCTCCAAGTCGATCAACTAGTCATAACTAGTCGATGAGTTGACATATATAGTGGACATAGAAGTATGTATGATTTGATTTTTTTTTTTTTTTTTTTTTTTTTTTTTTTGCGATAGTGAAGTATATACTATTTGATTCTTCTTTTTTTCTTTATAGTGAAGTATATGTTATTTGATAAAGATAGTTATTGGATAAAGCCAAGGTGAATGTAATACTTAATGTCTAAAATATAACAAGAATGACTAGGAAACACAATAATCTGTTACATCAAAACAAGTTTATGTTCATATACATGTTCAAGAAAGTCTAGAAGACTTTTCATCCACCATTCAAAGCAATCAAGAACGAGGGATTTGCTTGAGAAGGTGGTGATTCAAAATTATTTCTTTGACTTCCCCCGAGTCATCGCTTATATATGCATCGCCACCCATGATGTTCTCCTCTTCTCCATCGTTATTGGGCTTCGGCTCCAATAGACGATCCTTTTTTCTCCGTTCTTCATGCAATACTTTTTGTCGCCTTCCTTCTATTTTTCCTCTGATATCTATTTGGGGTTACAAATAAAAAAAGGAATGAAAGGGAAAAGCTTGAAATAAGAAAAATATAAAATATAAAATGAAACTAAAAATGGATTAGAGTTGGTCGCTCTCCTTGGCCAAAATCGTCAAGTCGCTCCATAACTTAAACCTATGTTGTCGCTCAAAATTTGAGAAATGAAACTCCATATCTCTTGTTATAGCACATGCTTTATCTTAAGACAAGAACTTCTGGATGAGTTGAAAGTATTTATGGTACCTTTAGAGTAACTATTTTCGTATCAGGATTTCATGGAGGACCTTATATGAGACAAGAGAATGACACCATCTTATCCATATAGCTATTTTCCTGTTGTTGTATCTATGTACTTATAGCTTTGGCCTAGCTCCAAGGACCACAATCTCGTTGTTATTATTGTTATGAAGTAGCTATTTACTTATTGCTTTGGCCTAGAGCCAGACTTTCACTACCCCAGTTTCTATTTCTCAGGGAAAGTGAAGAGGGTCAGACCTGGTTTGATAATTCTCCATGATCGTCCTAGACTTCAGGGCAAAGATCAAGAAGAAAACATAAAGGATCAGTCTTATATTCTTACTCCAGTCAAAGTTCTTTCATTATTCAAAAAGATGGAGGATCAGGTTATTTTAATCTTTTTCTTTTGTAGTTTGTTTAATTCGTTACTGGACTGTTACTTTGATCGATATCAAATTTTGTCATTAGGGTCTTTTCTTGGGTTTCAGCCCTAATGGGTGTTGTCCCCTAGTTTGGTGTACCTTCGTCATCCACATAGATCAAATGATATTAGATAAAAGCTCCTGCTTTCATCTTATTCTAAATGGAAACTTAGCTTTTAGAAAGACTTGAGCAATGAAGAGACATGCCTATATGAATATGTTAGGTTGTGCTGAACATTTAGGTGTTTGCAGGATTGTGAGTTGCTTTATATGCATGGGAGACCAGAGAATCTTCTCATCACAAATGTACCTGTTCCTCCTATGGCACTGCGCCCATCAGTTTTTGTGGATGGTGGAATGAGGTAGGCTTTCTGAGTTGATAATTAATGTTACTTTGATTTTTCTTACTCGACTTGTCTACAAGTGTGTCTAGTAGTAGAAGTGTCTTCTGCAGACGAGTCCGAGCTTTAACTGCATGAATTTCCAGCAATGAATGTGTTGTTATACCATGGATGAGAGGGAGAAGAAAGTGGGAACAAATGAAAGAGAAATAGGGATGGTAGTTAGAGGCGTTGAACGAGCTCAAAGAGGAGAGATCAGTGAATCTAAATAGTGCTAGGCGCCCATAATTCCTAGATGACTAAACGAGGCCTAGGCGGACGCCTGAGAGAATACCTAGCCGAATGACAAGGCAGTTTGCAAGACTGACATCTGGTTGCTTGTCTAAGCGTAGATATACTTTATATTTCAAGTGCTAATGTCTATCTGAACTTATTTTTTAGGATAAAATAAAACGAAAAAGTACAATAAATCATGCATAAAATGCGTAATTTTTCAGGACATGACTACTCAGCTCAACTCTGTTTGTTCACTGCCAAAGGCTCCTGTTACAGTGGGTACTAGGAATAGGAGGATCTATACAATCTTCTCTCACAAACAAAGAGGCTGTTTTTGTTGATTGTTGAATTGAACCCATGAATCATGATCATTACATCCTTGATATACTTGTTTGATTTATAGGTCAAACTCGTCCTCTGGAATCTAGAAATTGGGGCTACCGAGCCTTGTATATCACTTAACATAATTTGTCACTCTTGGACTGACTTCTTTGGCCACTTCCTAATATTTTGTCTGTTATTTTTTAGGATTCTTTCATATAAGCAACTAACCTGCTGTGTTTGTATAAAATCACCTCAAATCTTGATATTTACAAAAAAATATTAGCCAAATCATATGATATTTGCAAAATAGCTATTGCCGTCAATCCATCCATTAACTTTACTATTTTATCTCTTCTTTTTTCTTACGGCATGTTTAATCTTTACATCTGCTTAACACTTTAATCCATTTGCATCAATCTCTATTGTCTTCTCATTATTTTCTTCAATTGCCCCTGTTTTTTTTCATTCTCAAAACTTAGTTATCTTCTTCAACTTCCCCGATGTGGGCACTCAAATAATAAATATAATTCATTTAATTCCTTCATCATTTTTTTTTGATAATTGTTTCAATTCTTTCATCATTTAACCCATATTATATGTTGATTGTATCCTGCACTCAATGATATGAAGAGAAGGAGAGACAATGAACAAGAAAAAGAAAATTGTGTTAGTGGTGCTTAGATTATTATTTCTATTTGAAAAAAATTCATAATTTTGTGTCTTAAACATTTTTTTTAACAGATTGACTAACGACAACCGCTATTATCCAAATATCATATGGTTTTGTGCTTTTGTAAATATCAAGATTTGATATGGTTTTATGCAAATTCATTAGATTTCAGGAGCTTATATACAAAAAACACCTTTTTTTTAAAATTTTTTTATATGTTCACTGCAGTAATGAAAACGACATTACCGAGAGGTTGAAACAAATTATTCAATCGAACGCTTCACTTCGCGCTGAATTGGAAGAAGGTGCCTCTACATTCAAACGTCTGGTAAGCAAAGGAAACCAGTTTTATGCTTTCCTTTGGTTTATTTTCCTTGTATTTCACCTTCTCTGTTAGACTACCTTATTTTAAGAATATTAAATTTGTGTGCACTGACGCTATTTTGTGAACTTTTTGTTCAATTTTCTCCAGAAGTTCTTGTTTGCATGGATGACTGGTGGAGTGCATTGTTTTGTTGTTTGTTCCCTAGTTTTCTAGTTTGCAAGTTTGCAAGTTTTTTGGGCTGGTGTTCACAATAGAGAAATGGTAGATTTTGATGTTGACTGTTGTTTTGTCATTGCTACTTTTGTGTACATATAAAATCCAAAGCTATTATACTAGAATATAAAGATACATATGTTATGAGCCTACAACCATCCGTTCGCATTTTTGTTAGAGTTGATTTCTTCACAATATCAAAGTAGGTGTGATTGTGTAGTAACAAGTTTGAGTCCCGCGACTCTCGGTTGTATTTGTGTGTGATGTTTGTTTGAAACTTGCTTTGTGTTGGGCCAATGTGGACTTTCATGTGAGGTGGAGTGTTAAGATATATGTATTGTTGTGGGACTCCAATTATCTGCTTGAATTTTTGATAGAGTTGGTTTTTCGATGGAGAACATTTTCATTAGTCTAGCATTCAGACCTCTTTCATTAGTCTAGCATCCAGAACATGATCAAAGACCCTATGAAACTTTCAGAATGGTATGATGTCTCACAGCTAGAGAACTTACACCTATATGAAGCTTTGAGGATTGTATGATGATCCAGAGCCTTACATCAATTTATCGTATGTCAGGTTGAATAGTTTTTGAATGAAGTAAACAGGAGATATTTTCTAAATCCTAGCTGGATCCAGACTGGTAATGATGACTTCTACATCCGAGTTTTCCACATGTTCCATCTTTTTTGCTGCGTGTATCACAGCCATGGGCCACTTGGTCGGAAAAATAACTTCCTTCGTAGCTCTTATGATCTGGTAGTAAGTGTATTCGAAAAGAGTAGAGTACGAGCACAAAAGTGGCAGATTGTACCCACAACTAAAAACTATGTCATTAGTCATCAAATTTTGAATTAGCTCCCAGCAAAGAATTCTACTCTGTCCATCCCAGAAAATAGTAAGTGTGTTAATTTTGTGTATTTTTACCCCTTTGTCCTTGTGAGTATGGAGAGGAAAATGTGTTGACTGATTATGGATAGGAAAATTTGATTGGATGAAGAGAGAAAAATCAATGATAAAAGATGATGATATGAGATAAAGTAGGGTATTTTGGACTTTTGACCACTTAAAACTTGTCAATTAAGGAAGTGTTGCAATTTAACTGGGATATCTATTTTTAGTTATGTGTCGCAATTTATGTGGGACGGAGGAAGTATTAACTAATCACTTTTGACGCAGGAGATAGTAGCCACGATCATGAGCACGAGGAACAAGATTAAGGAAGCCAAGTAGAAGATTTTATCATAGATTATTTTGTCTAGCATTTGCTGTTTTCAGGCTCAAAGATAACAGATTTTAGATTATTTTATTTAGGAAGATACATATCTAAAGATATCTTAGCTTATCAAGTCTTTTAGTTTTCCTATAAATATGGGACCTATTGTCCGTTTCAGTTCATTCAATAATAATTCCTATTTTTCAAGACCTGTTCTTGTTTATTACTCATGGATTCGAGTGTTTTTAGTTTGTGAATTCAAACTACATCGGGGCTAGAACGTTATCCTAGCCCATCAAGGTTTCGACTGCGTCAAGTCACTTTAGTCCATAATAAAGGATGGCAAATAAAAGGCCCTTGGATAGGCATAAGAGTATAATGTTTCATTAAGGCCATAATTCACATCAAGGAGAAAGCCATTGAGGATGTAAGCGCTTGGCTGGTTTACTGGGGATGGAATTTGGATGCTTGCTAGTGAAGTCTCTGGGTGTCCCTCTTGCAGCAAAAAAATTAAGGATAGAGCAATACACTTCACTGTTCAAGTAAATGACTAAAGACGATTACTAGTTAGTCTGCTAGTATTTGACTGCTGTCTTATGTTTGAAGAACAGCTGATTAAGCAGTTCTAATAGTCATTCAGGTCTATAAGGGACAAATTTTTCGTACTTCTACTCAATGTGGGGGCTGTGTAAAGCATGTGTTAAGTAAAAAAGAGGATTAGACGAAGAGAGATCATAAGCTAGATGGGGGTTTATACTCATTGATTCATACTCTTCATTACATGCTAACCTTATATAGTAGTAACCTACAACATTATAATCGGAAATAAGCTAATCTTAGGGATCTAGATAAGTTAATATCAAGGGATCCACTAATTATGCTATTGTTAATGGAAATAATTATGAAGATATGATAGTAATTTATCATCTTCTCCTTATTTTCTGTTTGACCATTACATTCCTCATCCCTTCAAATTCGCCTTGTCCTCAAGGTGGAGGTACTCAATCGACGGAGGTTTCGGTGGTGGTGGAATCTTTAGAGGAACATAGGACATGAATTTTGATGAATCTATAGCTTATGCCCATATTGATGAAATCTTCCATGACACGACAACCATCTCCAACTTCATCAATTTATCATATCCATACTAGACGTGTGCGCCACATTTGAGATTTTGGCATGAGTTAAAATGAGATCTTCACAATTATTGAGAGCCAAAAACAATGTTGATAGAATTGGTTGGGCTACGCTTGAAACATAAGAACAAACACTATTTGCATCATACTCAACTCTTAGTGCTGCTTGTTCTTTAACCACAAAGGTTCTTGGTTGTAAAGGCGTGACAGCTTGCATAAGATCCATGCATGCCGGAGGGGGTTGAAGATGTGTAGTCGCATGTTGATCGAATAAATTATAATGAGAGAATTAAATCTCCATGCGACAACAATAATCATAAATATTCCTCCCATTAAGAGCATCTTTGGCCTGAGCTGCATCTTTCGCGTGAACAAATTTTATCCAAGCAATGATTCCATTGTACATAATCTCCATAGGGAGAAAATACTTTATCGAGGATATCCGTTGTAATTGGATAGCCTTCATGAACTTTAACACTGAGAATTGATGTTGTAGTAGACATAAGGTTTAATAGAAGGAGGAGAGAACAATAATGAGGGAGGCGAGAGGAAAAGAGTGAAGCGATGAATTGTAGCGAAAACAGCTCTGTTTTTGAAGTATCTTTTTTTTGTGTTTCCAATGAAACTGTCTTTTATCCAAGGAGGTTCTGGTTATCATCCATTCTCATATTACCGGCAAATCCATCTCTGGTTCAGGGTTTTCTTCTTTTTGATGTCACTTTTAATTATAGTGTCGTTTGTGCAATGTCGGTCTCTTTCTGTTTGTTTCATTGCATATTATGAATATTCAGGTCTGCGCTTATCAATCTAATGTTTCAAGCTTTCTTATTCGTTATTCTCATCTCTGAGCTTTCTTCAGGCTACCTGGGAATTACTACAAACTGAAGTTGCGAAATACATAAATAGTGATGCACGTGTTGGCGAAAGCTCATACATGAAGTCGTACAGTGGATTTGTTCAGCGTCTTAAAGGAAAGCAAGGACGCTTTAGAGGGAACTTGTCAGGGAAGCGTGTAGAATACACTGGGAGGACTGTTATATCACCTGATCCCAATTTGAAAATCACAGAGGTCTACTACGTCTAGTGATGGGTTTACTGATAATGTCTGATTTGGTTCCCTTAAACTAAATTTGCTTCTGCAGGTTGCAGTTCCAGTTCTCATGGCAACTATCTTGACGTATCCTGAACGTGTTATGCCCCATAACATTGAAAAGTTAAGGCAGTGTGTTCGGAATGGACCTAAAACATACCCAGGTGCTAAGTTAATAAAAGAACCAGATGGCACTTTAAGGTAGTATCTGACTCCTTTAATTCCATCTCTACTGCTCATATATTTTCTTGAGCACTTAATATGATTTTGTCCTGTTTCTTGCAGAGATTTGTCATTTCCAAGTAGAAAACGTATTGCTGATGAGCTGAAGTTTGGATACATTGTTTGTCGGCACCTTGAAGATGGAGATGTTGTTCTCTTTAATAGGCAACCAAGCTTGCATAGGATGTCTATAATGTGTCACAGAGTGAGTTCATCACACCTTATGTTCCTTTTGCAGCTTGATGCAAAGCTTGTTTGGTTTGATTGATGATATTGATTATTGTGTAGGCTAGGATAATGCCTTGGAGGACTTTGAGATTCAATGAATCAGTTTGCAATCCATACAATGCTGATTTTGATGGTGATGAGATGAATCTGCATGTACCACAAACAGAACAGGCCCGTGCTGAGGCTCTTTTGCTTATGGGAGTAAGATTATGTGTTCTTTCAAATTTCAATTACTAGCAAAGCTGATATTCTATTCCAGTAGATCAACTTAGCTTACCCTAGTGAAATAAATTGTTGCCTTTGGAATCTCAGTAGATCAACTTAGCTTACACACATACGAGGACTTACATGGAAGCAATGTTGTTAAAGACGATCGACTTCTGGAGGCACCCTACATAGCCCCTAGTGCCTAAGCAAGTGTCTGGGCAGCAAATGCCAATAATTAGATTATTTTTACAAATATCGAAGTATTAATTTGCTCCCTTTATCCTAGATAAATTCCGATGTGGTGAATGCACACGTTTATTAAGAAACTCATTGACTTGGTATCCTTTTCCCATTTTGCTTTGCCCTTCTGAGAGAGGGTTTTGATTTATGAGCAGGTAGAGAGAGAGAGAGAAAAAAAAAGAGAGAGTACAATTGTGAGTGGGTAGAAGGAGAAAAAATAGAGATGGTGGAGGTGATGTGACATAAAATAGAAGTATTTAGCCTTTAAACCGAAAAAGGTATAGGTATTTAAGACTCTTTTTGCCCATCCAAACATACTAAATATGAAAGTGTTACAATTTATGAGGGGCAATTTTATTTAGTAATGTGTCGTAATTTATCTGGGATGGAGGGAGTATGAAGTATAAACATAACAATGTGAGTAGTATCGACTCTGATGAAAGCCAAAATAACACTTGTTCGTGCATAGCCTATAAAAGATGTGAATTTATCACACTATGATCATCTAGTCACCTAATAGGGCAAAACACCCCTTCTGCAGCAGCAGTCACCTTATTTTGCAATTCTCAGAACCCCTGCGTTTTGGCAAAGTGCTTTGGGAATCACAGCACATAGGTGGCTGCTGTTACGCCAGGGGTGATTTCCCTATATGAATACACTGGTATTTAAGCTACATTAGCAACCAAATAATTGGCCGTAGGAAACATTGCTTACTATGTGGGTGGGACATTTTGATGCCATTGTTTTATGCAAATTTTAGAACCTGCTGTAGTTTTCTGTGGTGGTCATAGAATAACTTTAAGCTCTAGTGTGGTGCATGTTATGTTTGTTCTGGAATTTACTATGCTGACAAGCTTAGAAGTTAGAAAGGTAAGTTCCATTAGAGTTGATCTGTGGACCTTAGTTGGGTGTGGGTCTCTGCAAAGGTGTTTAGCTAAATGCCATTGTTGTGTCCATATGATTGTTGACCCTACTATTGAAGAGGAGATTGGCTGGTTGTTCAAACAAGTGGCTTAAGCAGCTGCTTATACCCATGCCTTAGCAGAAGTTATAGCGTTCCACTTGATGGCTATTAACAGCTGAATACTGCTTTATTAGATATTAAGCGGGCTTAAGGCTTACATGGTGCTCCACTACGTCATACTGCGTAAGACATTGAAATATAGCGGCTGTTGCTTGCTGGCAGCTTGGCACTGTAGACGTTGTTTCCCGAAGGAAATGAAGAAACAATGGATTCGTTTTCGGGACGAGGTATCTAAGCTTTTGCTGGCTTGGTGTTTCATAGGACACTAGACTGTAGATCTTTGCCCGGTGTGAATGATGTTCTTGAAGAATTGATGTTTCACAATAAATTAAAAAACAAAAACACGTTTGATCGTTGCTGTATGCGTGTCAAACTTTACATCGACATGCGTACAAAATCAAAATGTTGCAAAATGTGTGGTACGAAGGGGGTATATAATAGATTTGACTTGATTACTTTTTAGGGTGGAATCATAATAGATATAGACCGTAATTAATGGTCGTTGAATAATTGTCACTCAAGCAATGTGCTTGAAGAATGTGTAGAGTGAAGGTAGTGGAATTTGGTCCTTTAGTAGTATTTCTATGGTAAAATGTAGCTGTAGCTTTCCAACAGCACAAGTTGGTATAGCTTGAAGCACAAGTAAATACAGCTTTGAGTATTATTTTGCTGCAGCCCCACCTTGCCCATTCTAAAACCTAATTGAGCTAGCTTGGTGTTTGTAGTTTGAATTAAATAAAACCTAATTAAACTAAGTAAAGATAATAATTTGCTTTGGAAAGAATTAAGGTGTTCTTCAATAAACTTAAAAATGTAGGGAACTTGATTAATTCCATTCTCGCTTCAGGGATCGGCCATGGATGATAATTAGCAAACATTGGGCACAAACCTTTGGATTTCTTTTCACATCTGAGGAGTTATGATAAGGAATTTTTTTGCATAACCATGTTATCTACTCCTCTTTTAGTTTATTTACCTCAAGCATCCATAATTTTAGAAAATTTTCCGTGGCTTACAGGTGCAGAACAACTTGTGTACACCAAAAAATGGAGCTATTTTAGTCGCCTCTACTCAAGATTTCTTAACATCCTCATTCCTCATCACAAGCAGGGACATTTTCTATGATAGAGCAAGTTTTGCTCTTCTATGTTCTTACATGGGAGACGGTAGGGACCTTGTAGATTTACCAACGCCTGCTTTAATCAAGGTACCTTGTGGTAGGATATGTTGCTATTTTCAAGTTCTGCTATGTGGCTTTGCTTTTTGACTATCCTACATTTTAGTTGTTTATTTGAAGGAATAGTGGGTTTGTGTAGACTATTTCATAGATTTTCGTAACCGGGAAAAAGGTATGTGTAATTCGTTACCTTCTAACTAAAGTATGAGTAATAGTAAGATCCTGTCTTGCTTGCTCGTATTCTTGTTGGTTTCATGTATGGCTAACCCCTGAATTTAGGTCATTATGTTTGTCTCTTATGAATGCCAACTCCATGTATCACAACTATTCTTTCGTAAATTAATCATATTTATGACCACAGATCCTCATTTCAGTCTATATATGTGGATATGACGGTAGTGGCTATAGGGACCTTATGAATGCCGACTTTCATGAATCAGGACTTTTGGTTCTCTTTTTATGTGTCATGATAAATTGATAATCCATGTTTTTCTTCACAACTTCAAATCCTTTTTTTATTTACTTTTCCAGTTAAAAGTGTACGTTTTCTGTTTTCTGCCTTGGGCTTCCTTGTATGCATCACATTAGTCATAAATCTCCAATTTTCTATTGTTGGTGCCACCAAATTTTCTGATAGTATGTGTCTCACCCGCTTCAACAGTTCACCACAAGTACTACAGTTATGCATAAAGTGTTCCAGTTTTCGGTCGCTCCTAGGGCCTATGCTCCATGGTTGATGCCTGATGCTGGAGTGAACCACGAGGCACATCACGCCTCGCAAGCCACATTTGGGGCTCCAGAAACACCTTGGCACATTTGAATCTTTCTTTCTTTCTTTGTTTATGAGAACTCTTTGTTAGTTTCAACCCTAAGTTGTCTTTGTAGGGATTTTATGAAGGTTGTAAAAGATGCTTTCAATCGTCTCGAATAGAACTGAATCTTGCGACATCTAAAAGATATAAAATTACCGATCAAACGGATGGTTAAACAACAAACAGTTAGGAGACTGTTCAAACTTCACTGGGATCCTAAGCAAATTACGCCTCACGCATAGCTGCTCCTTAGTAGGAATAGAGATGATTTGTTGAACCATGACAATCTTCGAATTAAGTAATCTAAAGAGGAAATGAAGAATCGAGCAAGGAGAAAATAACTGAGGAAACTTTAGGAGGTAGAGAGACGGATTCTCCTTTTTTCTTCTTTTTCTAGTACAGGGACTCATGGAGCTTGTAGCTGTAAACAGCAGAAAATTGAGATAAAATAAATAACTGGGATACTTCCCATGGAATCAGATGGCACTTGGTAGCTTTATAACAAAATCTTATCCTAGTTTAATCCTGAAGATCCGAGGATCTTGAAAAAAGGAAAGGAAATGAACGTATCCACATAATTCCGCCATATGCAGGGTGTTGGGAGGGCACCCCCGTAAGACATGCTGATGTACGCAGCCTTATCCGTATTTTAATTTAGAGAGGTTGTTTTCTGATATCATGAGGTATCGAACCCCTGACCTTAAGGTTGGGGGAAGAGTTGTTTATAACTTAGCTAACCTTTCTTAACATGATGACATTTGAGGATCTTGGACAAAATAAAAATTATTACGTCTTTTGAACACTTTTCTCAAGTAAATTATAAATACGAAATTTCTATCCCTATCAGCATGCAGCTAACTCTCAAACTCCTTTTTTTTTTTTTTTTTTTTTTTTTTTTTTTTGGCGGCCCTTAGTATATTGGTTGTTCAGCGGCTAGTAGGCACATGGAATAGGTTCAGGACTATTTCTTGAACTATTTATTTAGTAAGGCATTGATCTTTATCTAAATGCTTCGTTCTATCTTGATGAAGTAGATTCTGGCCAAGAACTGATTGGCAATTTCAGTGGCAGCTTTGTTGTGACATAGTAACATAATGTGTCTTTAGGAAACCCCATTTCCTTTAGAACTCTTCCCTGTCAAACTCCTTCGCATATTCCTTGGCACATTGCTATGAGTGCTATTTCGGCACTGTTCTTTGTAATCACCGGTTGCTTCGTACTCAAAATAGCTAGGTCGCCCATGCAAAGGTACTGTTGTTGATGTCTAGTCACCAAGACATCAAGCCTAGTCCGCATCCTCAAAGCTGTCCATATTCCTTTTGGCGACCTTTTTAGGTTAGAAATCTCTTCTTGGAAACTCCTTACGTTACTTTCAGATTTGGGTAAATAGCTCTATGTGCTTCTTGTTCATACATCTACTAACCATAGCTTGCCTGGTGTGTGAAAAATTAGTCTGGTGGCTAACTTGTGATACTTTAATTTTTTTGATGTACCATCTTCTTCAGTCTATTTTGTTCATTGGACACATGGTGGTATGAGCTCGTTTACAACAAGGAATACTAGATGCTTTTAGAAGATCTGGAGTATACTTGGGTCGAGATGTTGTAATTCCCTGATGAATTTCAGGAAAATGTTTGCTACTCTTGCCTTCCCGTTTTAGTTGCAGCGCAAAACACTAATGATAGTTTAGTTATGAAAATCATTATTTGTAAGATTATCGTAAAATACTAATGATAGTTTAAGTTGTGTAATTCCACCTTGAACCAAAATCGAAATTTTATTGCATTGTTAAGACGGAAAATGGAGCTCTTTTAAATGTGTGTTGGATAGTGATAAAGGTCAAATTGTTGCAAATAAATTGGGACAGAGGGAGTATGACCGAAGGCACTATGCTTTTTTGGATCCCTAATCTCTGCCAAGTTCTCCCCCTGTCAAGATTGGTACATCAAGATATACAATCAATCATCATTACGCTTTTACCTTCAGAAGCTAGCATGATCTGATTGACATTTGAATAAACATTAGCATCTCCATAGACCGTGGCAACCTTGCAAACCAAGCATGATTAACAGTTTTCAAGTATAAAAGCTAAAGCTGCCACACCTGACCTCGTTGAATGTTTTTTTAGTATTAATTCCTGGAGGGACCTCCACAAAACACTTTCTCGCACAAATTTATGGAAGATTTCCCGACTGAGTGTATATTCTTGGGCACATCAAAATGATGCCGTTTTTATGTCCTTGAGGAAGTGCATAGTCTCAACTGATTGCTAATTGCCATATTAAAATGTGCTTCTGATTTGCATATTGCAAGATGATGTAAAATCTGGAGTTCCTGTGCCTGTTCCTTCTAATGTCAGGCAGGTGAATATTATGTACTTGAGCAGAATTTTCTTGTCCTGTTGACCTAATTCTTTGGACACTTCTGTGCTTTTACAGCCGGTAGAACTCTGGACTGGGAAACAATTGTTCAATGTTTTGTTGCGTCCATATGCTGGAATGAGAGTCTATGTAAATTTGATGGTCAAGGAGAAGATCTATATGGACCCTAGCAAAAGAAAATCATCCATTAATTCTCAAGAAGAGGCTATGTGTCCAAATGATGGCTGGGTTTATTTCCGCAACAGTGAGCTGATATCTGGTCGATTGGGAAAAGCTACTCTTGGTCAGTTTCCTCATCTCTGGTATTATCAAGCTAATACTTAGCTCAAGTTAATTTGATATAGTAACTCTTGTAAAGGCGAGAATGTAGAGATAGTCATTTTTATCTGGTATCAAGACCACTGTGGTTGTTTTCTGGTCAATCTCATTAACCGATCTGGATGCATTCACCTGTATAGAATGAAAAAGAGCCCATTGCGTCTTGGTACTTCTTGGGTCTACAATTAAAGTAGATCTACTTCTCTTTGTTCTGATGAATAATTGTCTACATTATTACTTGTTGAAAACCTTGAGCTTTGTATTTTGGATCTCTGACCATTGCAACTCAAGTGTCAATCTTTTTGCCTCGAGCTTAACTAGACTAACTTAATCACTTAGGGTTGCATAATTTTTGCATCAGAGACCACTGAGCCAAAGGAAAGTTCTTGGCTCTGTTACCAACTGAAGAGGATGTCGGCATGATATGCTGATATTTTCAAGATAGTATTTTAGATGACACAAATGTTAGTTATTGTTCTTAGGGCTATGTGAACATGTGTCTTGACACACCTAAACTTAGGTGTGTCTCTTAAAATGGACGGTTGAGATTAAAACGAGTTAGGAAGATCAAATCATGGATGTGGGCCAAAAGCCCACCATCATAAAGTTGGCCCAAATCTCAAAACACATCTCCCCAACATTTTGATCTCATCCGTCCATTTTAAGTAGACACACGTAAGATTAGGTGTGTTAAAATACATTTCTGTTTTTTCCTTGTTCTTAAGGATGTGGTAGAATCTCAAACCCATGAGAGCTATCTCCTTGTATGGAGAAGGTGGAATCAACCAGCCACGATAAATGTCATAATATTAATCATCAAAACTTAAAGATGATATTTCAAAGATGTGATATAAGATACTTAAATCTTAATTAAGTGAATGAAAGATTATAATGGCTTAATTCCCAGTATCTTCCACCGTGTTTGTGGACTCAATTTTTCTCTACTAATTTGTGTATGCTACGTCAAGCGTGGTATGGAATTATTATATTTTATTTATTTATTTATCATCACAAAGGATGAGTGTATGGGTCAGAATGGGAAAGTTTATTTATTTATTATATCTTATTTATTTATTTATCATCATAAAAGGAAAGTTTTACAAGACAGATATTCGACCAGCGATGCTGTATGGGTCAGAATATTGGGCAATTAAGTGGCACATGTACAGAAGATGAGTGTAAACGAGATAAAAATGTTATTGGGCAATTAAGTGGCACATGTACAGAAGATAAGTGTAAACGAGATAAAAATGTTAAGGCGGATGTGTGGACATACAAGAATAGATAGAATACGAAATGAAGTTATCAGACAGAAAGTAGGTGTGGCTCCACTAGAAGATAAGATGAGGGAGTCACGATTAAGATGATATGGTCATGTGAAACGCAGACCAATCACAGCTTCTGTTAGGAGATGTGAAGCTTGGGAGTTAGTACATGTCAAGAGAGGACGAGGGAGACCTAAAAAGACCATGAGAGAAACCTTGAAGTATGATATGACCTATCATAATCTTATAGAAGATGATGTACTTGACAGATTGGAATGACGTCGTCGTATTCATGTAGTCGACCCTACTTGATGGGATAAAGGTTTGATTTGTTGTTGTTGTATTTATCATCACAAAGGATGACTGCTATGTGGGCATAGTCCTGAACATCTGAGTGACTGATGGCTGAGCTTTGTTTCCCCATATACTCCTTTTAGATTGAAAAATTGAAATGATTTGAGCAAAATCAATGTCTAAGTTTTAATCATTGCTATGTTTTACCTGAGTTTTCACCTGGATCCCAATGCTATACTTGTATCTTATGTTGATCAATTTAGCTTTCATCTGTGTTTCGTCCGTTTTGATGGTGTAGTGCTTTCCTTATGTTTTACTCTAGGGAATGGCAACAGAAATGGACTGTACTCTGTCCTTCTTCGGGACTATAATGCCCATGCTGCTGCTGCTTGCATGAATCGCTTGGCGAAGTTGAGGTAAAGTTCATAGAGATTCTTGTGCTACTCTTTATATATATAACATGGCTGGTGATAACAAGCTAGCCAACGCCTGTCTAAAAAAGAATCGGACTATATAAAATTAAAAAGGTTCCATCTGCTTCTTTTCTAAGCGGACGAGTTATTTTTTATCCATTTGAGGTTCCACACACACACACAAATAGTTCGAAATATAAAATGCTGTTGTTCCCCTACAGTGTTGTGTTGATAGCCTATCATTCTATCGTGACGACATTTCTTTTGCCTTCTCTTTTCTGTATGAGACTTCCTTTGTAGGGTTCAGAAATTATATTCGATGGGAAATTTGAAATGCATGAACATATTTCCGCTAGTGAGCATGTATATTATCTTTGTTTTCTTTTTGAGATGCTGCATGTATTGCAAATGCATACAACAATCATGTTCGTTCATTTGGAGGAAACCAACCAAAAGGGAAAATTGATGTATTAGGAGGCATGATATTAATAAGATAAATGACACATCAAGGACTAGTGCGTCCGATGTAGACTCCAAATGGACATTTTTGCCATGTGCTTGCCGTTTGTCTTCATGCGTCTTGCATGCTTTATTCACTCAGGTCAAGCCTTGACAATAATTATATGCCTTTGGTTCGTCAAACCAATTTGAACGACCTGCTTGTTGTCACGAAGTTTCATCCCGTGTGAGGGAGACTGTAATTGAAGGATGTTTTCGACACATCGACCTATATCATGTAAAGCCAACAAAAAGTAAAAACTATATTAAAATTAAAATTAAAATTAAAAATTTTTAATAAAAGAATAAAAATATAGAAAGTAAAAGGTAAATATCTGATAAAACAAAGGCAAAAGAAAAGAAAAGAACATTTTGGTGGGATTGTATCTTGTTCTCTTTTACATTTACTGTTTTGTCTAATTTTCTTTACTTGACTGGTTTTCTCTCAACTTTTATTGACCACTTGAATTATTCTGGATGTATGTCGTGTTGTTACCCCTTTCTTTTTTCCTGTTTTCATGTGTAAATTACGTTACATTCATTTCCAGTAGCTTGCCTGGAAGCTTTTGAATGCCATGACATGATTCTTTTTGCTTGGATTTAGTGCTCGTTGGATAGGGAATCATGGATTCTCAATTGGTATTGATGATGTTCAGCCTGGGAAACAATTGATTTCGAGAAAGGCCGAAACGATTGATAAAGGCTATAAAGAGTGTCAAGACTTCATAAAGTCCTACGAGAGTAAACAGCTTACGGCTTTGGCTGGTTTGGATCTTCCCCAAACTTTGGAAGTTAGCATAACTGGCCGACTAAATAGAATTCGGGAGGAGGCTGGTAATGAGTGTAAGGAAGCACTTCATGCAGGAAATAGTCCCTTGATTATGGCACGCTGTGGTTCTAAAGGTTCAGACATCAATATTAGCCAAATGGTCGCATGCGTTGGCCAGCAAGCTGTAGGAGGACGACGTGCTCCGGATGGTTTCATAGCGAGAAGTCTTCCACATTTTCCTCAGAACATGAACACTCCTGATGTATGTTGCTGATCCTAAATTTTTATGTGCGACCAGATTTAGACTTGAAGAAACAATGTCAAAAGAGGCGATGCTGGTTGACCTCTGATGATTCTTTTAATGAGATGCAATTTTTTCTTCTCTTTTTATATTTCTGTCTAACTACTTTATGATTGGAATGCAGGCTAAGGGCTTTGTTGCCAATTCATTTTACAGTGGTTTAACTCCTACTGAGTTCTTCTTCCACACTATGGGAGGACGAGAAGGTCTAGTGGATACAGCTGTATGTAGTTCTATTCTTTCCTTTTTGTTTTCCCTCTAGTTGATGGATTTTTTTTGTTTTAGATCTGCCTGAAATGGTTACTTTTAAGTAAACCTGGATGTTTTCGTTAGCCTGCAAACCCTCAAAACGGCATTTAAAAGCGGTCTGCCGAGGACTGACCTATAGGCCGACTAAATCTATTAGGACTTGAACCCAGGACCGGTATATTCTATATCGGAAATTATCACTGATCCGCTGGCCATTTAGGCGGTGTTGCCTCCTTGTTTTCTGTGTTAGATTTCTTGTGCTGAAGCTGAAGTCTTGATAATTGGACATGGGTATGAACACTTAAAAAGGGTCATGGATATTGTTCAGAGCTGTTTTCTGTGTTAAGTTGACCTACTGACCGCATCCCATGCTTGTTCTTATGTGAATTTATCATCACTACAGGTTAAAACTGCAGACACTGGCTATATGTCCCGCAGGCTGATGAAAGGTTTGGAGGACCTTGCTGTGTATTATGACATGACAGTACGAAGTTCTGGGGGGACAATAATTCAATTTCTTTACGGTGATGATGGCATGGATCCTGCTCAAATGGAAGCAGCTGATGGATTTCCTCTTGACCTCAAACGGTTGCGTTTAAAAGTTGAGGTCAGGTGTTGTGACTTGTTTTCAATTTTCCAGTAACATGCTCTGAATTTAGAATGACTGACTGTTATTAGTTTGTGAAATAGGCTACTTGCCGAGCTGGAGAGAATCCAAGCATGCCTCTCTGTGAGCTTCAGGAAATTATGAAAACTAGACTGCCAGAGTATGATATGATTTATAATGAAGGATGCTCGATTGGAGTACCCAAGAAGTTGGATGATTTCTTTAAATCTATAGCAGAGCAAACTAATGGATGCTTCACTTACCAGCAGCTGCAGGTATATGGTCAAACTCTCTTGTTCTTTACATCAGAGTACAGTATCTCATTTCAGCCACGGCTATGCATGTTAAAAAGAATGCCTAGCCTAGGGAAAGTGTTGGGTGAATCTCTAGTTGCTTCGTTGAAACTTCCTGTATTCTCAACTTCTCCAGTGAATCGGATGTGCACATGATCTACGATGTTTCCCAAGTAGTCCTGTGTCTGGATGTTTCCTGAGTGGCTCCATTTTATGTAATTCGTTCACTCTAGATACTAGCATTTGCATTAATTCATCGAAATAGAATGTTAGGAAGGGATTTGGGTAAGACAATGCAATTATTTCGTGAGGGTCTAAATCTATATAACTATGGCAGTCCAACCCTGATAAAAAAAAAAAAAAGGCAATCTAGGGCTTTGGAGTGGCTTTGAAGCGCCTAGGAGGAAAGTCAGTGTATTCACGGATGATAAGACAGTGGTGCATGTAGATGGTTTGATTATGTATTATATTGTAATATTTGATGCTATAAAGTGCATCTTTCAAAGATTAGATGGCACTACTTGTACTAAGGTGTACCTCTCTTTTCGGTAGCATATCATTGGAATTCTCTATAGTTAAGTTGTTTTGACTTAGAGTACTACAAGGATGGGTAAACTTCCTTGGAAGTTTTATAGGATGTGTGTGATTGAGGACTTAACACACCGTAACGATTAATGTTAGTCTATTTGGTTATTTGCCGGTAAAACAGATCTTGGGGAGGTACACATAAGAGAAAGACAGACTCATGAAGTGATAGAGCTGTTTTAAATAGAACTATAGGCATAAAGAATAATTTGAGACCGAGAGATTTCTATGAACTTATGATGCAGGGAGAAATATTGCTATCTAGATAATAGAATATTCATTTAACTAGTAGGATTTCATATTTTTAGATCGTATTTCATTTAGGATACTTTTCGGATTTGATCCTGTCTTATTTGAGAACATTATAATTAGGCCTTTATGTTTAGGTTTCATTCAGTTTTGATCAATAAGAGTTTTTCTCTATTGTCTGTTGGGTTCCAGGTTGTCTCCACAGATTCAGAAATTTATCGTGGATTTGAGGTGTTATCAATCGTCTTCTAGAACGATATCTAGCATATTTGCGTTCCGTCCTGCGTCAGCTTAATTGGCTCCTTGGGCATTTTGAGACCGCCAAGTGCCTAAGTCGGACCTAAGAGTGCACGCAGACGCTTGAAATAAGAGACTCCCAAACCAAATGAGGGATTGCAATATATAAACCAAGTCACTTGGAAACGTATTCTGGAGAATTATTTACTAAGTGAACAATATTCATGCTAGGCGTGTACCCATACCAAGTTCTAACTCTCCCGTGAACCTTGATGGACAAGAGCGGTACTACTGCTTATTGTTTGAAAGATATCGTGGGATCTATAGTTATGATACTCATGTTTCTTCAACATTATCAGAATGGATAAGAACTCTACAGCTGCTAACTGTTGAAAATCGTTACAGGTGTTTTTACGTGTGTGTAATGAGCGTCTTCGTTCGAAGCGGGTTGAAGCTGGAACAGCTATAGGAGCCATCAGTGCCCAGAGCATTGGTGAACCAGGCACCCAAATGACTCTCAAAACTTTTCACTTTGCTGGGGTGGCCAGCAAGAGTATCCTTCCTATTGATAGATTTTTTTTCCCCCCTCAAAGTGATATTTTAGTTTATTTTTTCTCGTTCATCTTTTTGGGTGTGTTTGTTTTGTGGATAAAAAGCATGGGATAGGGCTGATAGTCACTTAGTGGGGGGAGGGGGTGCCAATAATAGTCATGGGACTATTAATCCCGGGACTAACAATCCCACTTAATCCCATCCCCTAAACAAACGCATCCTTTATCCCTGTGACTCCTGACTCTTGATAGATGTTACCCTTGGAGTTCCTCGTATCAAAGAAATCATCAATGCAAGCAAAACTATAACAACACCAGTCATAGTTGCCAAGCTTGTGCATGAAACTGATCATGTTGCTGCAGAAGCAATTGCAAATCGAATGAAGAAAACCACTTTGGCGGAGGTATGTTGGTCGTAACTCGTAAGTTATTCTTTTTTTCTTTCCTTTGTTCTTTGTTTTTTTTCAGATAACTTTGGTAGTTTCTATGTAAGAGATATATTTCATAATTGTTGTTAGTTGCTCAACTGGGAGAGTTGCATTGCGCTACTTGTCAAAATGAATCATCAACCCACACTTTTTCTGATCGTTTTGCTTACCATCTTGTGGTGCAATTTGTTTCCTCAAGTTTTCTTAGTTTTAGAATATGTGTCTGATCTTAGATCACTGTAATAACTTTGCATTAAATTTTGGGAATTGATATTTCCAAGGCGAAAAATTAATTTTCCAAGGCAATGCATTCGCAAAGATTTTTTTGATAAAAATATTCCCTCTCACAACTTGCCTTGGCAATAACAAATCCGATCTTGGAAATAGCAATTCCCTAAATTTTTTGTTAGAAACTGAACCATCAATATTTAATAGTTGTTACCGTTGAACATTTCATTCAGTCCTCAATTACCTAGAGGGTTCTTTTGAAAATTATGATTTAATTTATTGATTTGAAGAACTCTTGGAAGGAGAAATGTTTTTCTCTTTCACTTTTTTTTGTTTTTTTGTGTGGTTTAGAAACTATATTGTGTGGATATGTCTATTACAATAAATTTGGTTCCCTACAGCAAATTATAACATTGTATCAATGGTTCTTGGCTTCTTTCTACTATGGGGGAACACGTATAGCAGTAGGTTTGCTTAACTATCTTCCAACTAGATTATGAGTTTATCACAAGTCTTTCTCTTCGACTAAGTGGAAAGACTGTTTCAATTTGTGAGGAGTGTGTGCATCTCTTCTTGAAGACCCTGCTTTAAACAGGAACTTTTGGCACTGCTCAAGTTTTTTTTTTCCCCTTTTGTGTGTGTGGTTTTTTTTCTTTTGAAGTTAGAACTTGTATTTGATTTTCTTTTGCTGTCAAGTGCTTTTGGCTTTGTGTGATGTGCTTTGTTGTGTCCCAATATCACCAAAACCTGAAACTGGCAGTTGATAGGGTGAATTTACCAATCTTTTGAAACTGTGTCTCAAAGAACCTCAATGGTGTGTGAATTAGTTCGAAGATAATCTCCCTTATTGTGTTCTGTGTATAGATTGGGTCATAATCCTTGTCAAGTTCTTATTGAAATGTCCGAAAATGGGAGTAACTTCTATATTATCATTTTAGCCTATCAGGCCACATGCCATAACTGCTTTCCACAAAGCAGGGAGGATCTATGTCAAGGTCATAGCTGAATTAAATCGTAACAATTAACTCTTCTATTTAGCCAACTGGTGATACTTGTCTTACAAATTCGACTTCAACACAGGTTAGCATCCAATGAAGTTGATCTCATGGCATCTTGCTTGCAACCTTTTGTTCAGTTGGCTTACAGTCTGCCTCTTGCCTGAAGTTACACAGTTACTGTGGTGCTGTCTTGAAATAGGGGCATCGAAGGGGCATCGGTTCACAACACTATAGTCTATAGTGATAGTTTTTGGTATAAATTGAGCTATCTCGATCTAATCCCTTTGAGTATAGCTAGGCCAACTTCAAGGGGGTAAAAACTGCAATATCAAGGCCGTGTACCTTACAAGATGTATTTTTTGGTGACTCTTTTTGTTCAAGAGTTGTTGACCTAAACTCCAATTCCTATCCAGTTGGGTATCAGATGTCCTCTGTGGGCCACAAGAAGGGTGGGTGTGGGGATGGGGGAAGAGAGAGA
>JAOVYX010017998.1:0-21021 GCA_035668315.1 Drosera spatulata | reverse complement strand
GCCTCGGCGAACACACCAAACCCACCTTCAAGCTCCAATTCCCTCAAACCCTAACTCTCTGGAACTCCGATATTGCGAGCAGCAACGTGGATCTGAACCTCTACGGTTCGCATCCGTTCTATTTGGATGTGAGAGAGGGTGGGGAGGCGCACGGGGTGGTGTGGGTGAATAGTAATGGCATGGATGTGGTTTATGAGGGGGATAGGGTGACTTGGAGGGTGATTGGGGGCGTTGTGGATCTGTATGTGTTTGCGGGTCCCACGGCGGAGGATGTTGTGGGACAGTATACGGAGCTGGTCGGGCGGCCGGCGCCCATGCCCTACTGGTCTTTCGGTATGTATCCTATCTTTACTTGGTGATACAGTTGACAGAAACGCATATATCAATCACAAAGCTAAGGAAAAAGAGAGCAGTGTGTCATCTGTCGGATGAAAATTGAGATTAAATGGTAAAACATGAATGCTTAAAATTAAAAAATAGCATTCTAATCTCCACATTTCATTTTCATTCAAACATACCTATATCGTGACATAGACTCCCTAAGCTCAAAAACTAATCGGCTGTATGGGGGTTTACAAGACTGGAGCTCTTTAGATGTGATTAGGAGAAGGAGCCTGATATAGATTCCACAGATACAGTAGGAAGCAAGTTTATGACACATGCATATGATCTTTGAAACACTGGTCATTTCCACACAATCGTATGCGTACTGCGTGCAAAGTTACATTGATAAGATGAGTTATCAAGACCTGACTGATCTAAAAAGGGATTATCCTAGAATATGAGAGTTGTTGCATACATGGATCACAATATCATGTTTTTTCATTTAAATTTCTTTTCTGTAATATCATGTGCGAGTATTGTGGCTGGGCACCTATGAAAGACATGTGTATTTGAGTTGTGTATGGACAGTGGACTTGACAGAATACAGTTCGAGTTACTTATTCGTCAGTGACATGTTTGGGTTTGAAAAATTGTCATGAAAATGAATGCGCTGGAAATTAGTATTTTCTTATTTGCTGGAATATTGAAATGCTTTTTTCTAGCTTGAGCATTGGATAAACTAATAGTTAGATCGAGAAAAGTGTTGCGATTTAGTATTTTATTTACTCATGTAGCGCCATTTTACCTGGTATTTGGAGTTATAGTGATCAGCTAAACTATCTTTTTGTTCTTAAGGCTTCCACCAATGCCGGTACGGTTACCATGATGTTTATGAATTGGAGTCGGTGGTTGCGGGGTATGCAAACGCCAAAATCCCTCTTGATGTAATGTGGACTGATATCGATTACATGGATGCATACAAAGATTTCACTCTTGATCCTGTCCACTTTCCTGTGGACAAGATGCAGCCATTCGTTGAAACTCTTCACAAGAATGGCCAGAGATATGTGGTTATTTTGGACCCAGGTAAGCTTGCAAAATATTTGATTTCTCTCCAGAGTATTAATTTCTCTTCATAGCCATGTTGATTTTCAAGTAATGCCTGCACTAGAGTTTGTGGAGATCTTGAGATCGTACGCTATTGGGGGGAAAGCAGTGCAATTTCTGATGATTGCTCACGGCTAGATGCTTCAGTCTGTTGGTTTGACAGAATGCCTCATATGCAGTGAAAGTTATTGGGTCAAGTAATGTTTTGAGCTCTGTTATATAATGCACTGATGTGATTTGTTGTAGTTGTCGATATACTAGAACTTTTGAAAGAAAACCTAGAGGCTGAAATTCTAGCAAGTCCAATGGTACTAGGTATTTTAGTGTAGATAATGCTATATTTTGCCAATGAATAATATAGATTTGCTAAAATTTAGCAATGTTGCTCCAATGGGAATTGTGCTCTAATATCCATATGTGGTAAATCAATGGATGAAAAGCAGCCACATAGGTTATTTTTCTTGTGTTGGGATTTGTGCACAAGCTTTGTGAGAGTAGGAAAAAAATGACTATTGTCATTTCCATTGTCAAATATGGCACAATATTTGACAAAAGCCAAAATTTGCCATGAATTGGCTTGGCCATTGAAGTGCAAATCTTTTGAACATGTGCTATATTATGACTATGTCATATAGCCATTGCATTGGACTTGCTCTCTAGATACAAGAGTTAGAAACTTAGAACACGGGATGGACATGACCATATTTAATAGAGAGGGTAGATAGTTGCTTATAACAACTTTTCACTGAGAATTTGCAGAGCTCTACTATTACTTATACTATTTCCCCTATTACTACGTTGTTCCTAGAAAGATTACGTACGTACAGTTAAGATTACGTACGTACAGTTTTAGCGGCCTAAGGATACTCTTTTAGCGGTACGAGGTTGTTCGATATGAGTTAGTTGTCTTTTTCTTCTATATAAAGTAGCGACATCAGTTGGTTTGAAAGTAATGAATTGGTGGTGATCGCTTCGGACGCCAATTGGTCTTTAGACTTCGTGCATTCGCCATAAAGGACGTGCTTCACTCCGTACGGATTCTCGAGAATGGGGTAAAATGATCTGTGTGGTCGCTCCTGGGTGTTGGGACTTGAATTGCTATCGCTGATGAACATATATGCACATAGAGGGATTAGTTTTTCATCCTCTTCTATTTTCTGCAACTGTGGCGGGTCCAAAGTACATGATAGTAGTGTATAATCACTGTTATGAGTCCACATTGTTAGCTAGTGTAGCTTGAAATAGTTGGATGCTATTCTGTAAGAGATCAGAAACATTGGCATTATGGGGGAGTCATTGTTGCATTGGTTGGTGTTGCCTCAGTCATTTCATTAGCTCATACCTGTTGATATTGCTTAAATGATTAATACTTCTGAATTGTTTCTTTTAGGCATCAGTGTGAACAACACATATGGAACCTTTGTTAGGGGGATGAAAGCCGATATCTTCATAAAAAGATACGGAGTTCCATACTTGGGGGTAGTCTGGCCTGGTCCAGTCTACTTCCCTGACTTTGTGAATCCGGCTACTGCAAACTTTTGGGCTGATGAGATCATTAGATTTAGAAAACTCCTTCCAGTTGATGGCCTTTGGATCGACATGAATGAGATATCCAACTTCAATACTTCAGAACCCACTCCACTTTCTACCCTCGACGATCCGCCATATAAGATTAATAACAGTGGGGTTCATCGACCAATTAATAACAAGACAGTCCCGGCTACAGCTGTTCACTATGGTAATATATCAGAATACAATGCGCACAATCTATATGGGTACTTGGAGGCTAGAGCAACTCACGCTGCTTTGATAAGAGCGACAGGAGAAAGACCTTTTGTTCTCTCCAGGTCAACCTTCATCGGCTCTGGAAAGTACACTGCGCACTGGACAGGAGATAACTCAGCAACATGGGATGATTTGGCGTATTCCATTCCTGCCATCCTAAATTTTGGACTTTTTGGGATTCCTATGGTTGGAGCAGATATTTGTGGTTTTAATGGAAACACCACTGAAGAACTGTGTAGGCGCTGGATACAGGTGAGAATATTTGAGGATCCGTATCTGCTTTTTGGAACTTTGGTTTCATTTTTTCAGATGCTGTGTATAGTGTTTGCGGCTTTGTTGCTTATGCTTTCAATCCTAAGTTAGTTCTATGGTTTGACACAGAGCTTGTACAGACTCTCTTATCTAAGCTTGATCTTGGAGTCCATCAAGTGGTTAAATTTTGTCAATGTGTACACTTGTCTGATGAGTTCTGTTTTGTTGGAGGATAAACAAATTTTTTTTGCCATATGTGAATTTAAAAGTGATTTTGATGACAAACACATTCTCTGCCGCACCTTTTTTTTTATTTTAATTGTTAACCGATGTTACCTATGCAAAATCAGCTGATTTCATTAGTTTATTTGACTTGGCAATAGCTCCCCCCTTATTTTTCCGGTCACAACACCTTTTGTCATGTTAAAAGCGGTTAATTGACATTGTAGTCACTGACACTAATACGTTCTGGATTTCTATATTAATTAATGCAGCTAGGGGCATTTTACCCATTTGCAAGAAACCATGCATCCGTTGGCACCCTTCCTCACGAGCTGTATCGATGGGACTCGGTTGCAGCATCATCCAGGAAAGTGTTGGGACTCCGTTACCGTTTGCTACCCTATTTCTACACCTTGATGTTAGAGGCTCATAGTACAGGACTCCCAATCGCACGTCCTCTCTTCTTCTCATTCCCAAAGGAGGCCAAAACCTACAGGATCGACTCACAGTTCCTTCTAGGACGGGGAGTCATGGTCTCTCCTGTCATACAACAAGGCGCAACATCAGTCGACGTCTATTTTCCTGCAGGAAACTGGTTTGATCTCTTCGACTACACCAGCCTAGTTTCTTCTACAGGGAAAACAGTGACTCTCACCTCACACTCGGATCGCCCCTATGTTCATATCCGTGAAGGTAACATCTTGGCGATCCAGGGTGAAGCCTTGACCACTGTGGTGGCAAGGCAGACACCTTTTGAGCTCTTGGTGGTGTTGAGCAGGAGTTTGAACAGTACCGGGAAAGTTTACTTGGATGATGGAGTTCAATTACAGATGGGTAACAAGAGAGCAATATGGAGTTTGGTTGAGTTTTATGGAGACACATTGACACACAACCGGGTGGTTATTTGGTCACGGGTCATTAAGAAGCATTATGCGTTGAGTCAATCGTGGATCATCAATAAAATCACCATTTTGGGGTTGGAGAAAGGGAGGAAGGTGAAAGTGCATAGGATGCAAAGCATGCTTGGAAGCAGTAGAACAACGGATGTGCTTGGGAAGGTCTCTAGTTCCACTTGCAATGGGCCATTGGAAGTGTTGGAGATTTCAGGCTTTAATCAGCTTATTGGACAGGATTTCAAGCTGGAGTTGGAATTCAGCGATTAATGGCGGATTTCTCCCTCGCAGTAACTTCTCTTTCTTTCCTTGGTTTCTTTTTGACAAGTTAAGATAAATAATCTGAAGTATGATATCACAAATTGTGGTGTGATTGTTTCAGATTTTTCCTGTCTCCTTTTGGAGATGGAATGCAATTGTTCCCTGAATATTTGATAAGCGTAAAGTACTTGAGCAATGGTTTTCTTTCTGTGAATCAACTTCTTTTTGTGCTCTTGTGCTGTGCATCATTCATATCGTCGCCTTGTTTGTCTGTTATAAGATCAAATATGACAATGTGCATGCATCTTGTTCCTGCTGTGAGTAGGATGTGATACTCGATATCCTAATTGATATGCATATTAAAAAATAAACCCACAGTATGTTTTGCATATATCTTATAGAATACAGAATATCATTTTGATAATGGCTTCCTTGTAGATCTGTACAAGATTTACCAGTACCATGGTTGTAGAACTTTTCCCGCCTAGTAGTTACATGTCTGCTCTTCTTGCTGAAATACTTCATACTTCATTCATAGTTGTGGCCGAGCTTGGGCATTTGACCTATTCCAAGAAATATCTGCCATCATTTTTTCCTTCCCTGGCTTGGATCAAAAGCTGCAAGCTGTCTGAGTTGCTCCACCTCTTTCCCCAGTTTTTCTACTCGCTCGATCACACCTGTCAAAAGAAACAGAAAGCTTGCCTCTGCGAGCCTCTGACTGCTGGTATTTCCAAGTGATGACGCTGCATGACTCAGCTTGTTTGTTATTATTTCCAACCTGTCCTCACTAAAAGCGTGCCCCTTGCATCTTTTCATGTTTGCAATGCTTTGTCCGAGCTCCTTGAGACTCCACGAGATCGATCCTACTACTGCAGTGACGGACTCTTTCACCGACTGATCTTGGAATAGAGATTGAGTCTGAACAATCAGAAAAAAAGTTCAGCAAGAGGGGCTAAATGAATCTCTAACTATGTGGTTGAAGCTTTATACTTTTGGGCTGTGACATTTTCTCAAGGTTGAAGGAATTGTTAAAGCTACTTTATGATTATCAAATAATCATCCAGGTTAAAGCTACTTTGTAAGGATCAAATGCTCTTACGGAACAATCTTGTCGACGTTGCTTCTGTTTAAGTCTTTTGGCTATTCGTACAGGTACTTCTTTAGATTGAATGCACTGACCTGTCTATGCGATCGAAGGCAAGCTTTCAGACAAAGAACGATGGCCGCTATCTCTCTCAGGACCTCGGCGATCTGTAAGTATTTCTCCCAAGGATGAAACAGACCAAACTTCCCATGCCACAGTTCCCACTGTGCAAATTTCGCCTGTTCAGGATATCATGAACCAGTGAGGACAAACTGAGCTATGTCTTATTTGGCGTGCTAGCGTTCAGAACATTAGATTAACTATAGCGTACCAAATTCTCATCTTCTGATTTGGAAAAGATCACTGTTTTGCACCGGGCTTCAATACTAGCAGATTGTTCATATTCCTTTTCAGCGCTTTGTTTGAAGTGTTCATCAAGCAATCCTGCAGTATTTTCAGATTGGCATAAACAATTGGCACATGTTTCATTTGCGAACTTTCTTTCACGTGTCGACATCATGATGTTTTTTTGATAATGATTGATGTGACTACCTTGTAGGCAACATGCGAGAGTCTCGAAATGAGAGGCCAATGTTGAGTGAAGGCGGTCACCGGCCCATACAGGAGAGATGAATGTGCTCGTGAAGAAGGCGATAGCAAACCCTATCCAGATGGTGGAGAGCCGCTGACATGCCAGTTCTACAATGCTAACAGTTCGCACGCCGGAGACCACTATCAAGTTGAAGGTTAGAATGAAAATCATTGCTCCATAGTCATATTTCCTCTTGATAAAGGGCATCAATCTTGTGTATGTTGCGGCAGCACCTGATAAATCGATGTTAGATGAACTGATGCATACAACTAAGTTGTTCGAATGCATAAAGGCACTTCTGTTACCACATAGAAACACAGATGTCATGATGATGATCCCAGTGCCGACACCACCAACTGCATGAGCTAGAACGACCACCAAGCACCCTAATCCTCCTCCTAGAACTGTTCCGATCCCTCGATTAAGCCCCTTGCTAAGTGTTGCACCTGAGGCATACATTTAATAGTCACTTTTGGTCTTCAGTTGCTACGCTTTGGGTTCATGTTTTGCTTCACATTCGAGCTCTTAGAGTTTCTTAACTCAAGCTTTGGTGACTGACCTCTGCTACTTAGCTGAGCGCTGTGTATGAGTAAAGAGATCAGAACGAAACAAATGTAGCGGAATATACCTGTTGAAAGTTCGAACAGCACGACCACAGTCATGACAGCCCACATAGCATCTTCCCCAACTTGTTCGTAGAGTGGATCGAGGAGATACAGAAGAGAGATCAGAAGTAGAGCAACGCCAACCTTGATACTGTGAGTTATTCTTGTTTGGCAGTTCTCACGACAAGCAAGGAAAATAGAAGATAACACAGAAGCCGCACGAGACTTGGACTTTCTGTCTGCGTTAGGAGTGACCTCTTCGTCTTCGCTCTCTACAGGTATGATGACATTGTGAGATCCAGTTTTCATATTTTGAGCATAGTTTTTCTCTGCATAAACTTCAGCTTCTTAGTGACGATAATCAACTGATAAAAAATCCAGTTATATATAGCGACCACGTCTTGGTTGTCGCTCTTGGCCACTTCCGAACATAGAGATTGTGGGAGATATAAAGTAGGTGTTAATGGACAAATATGTGGAAATCCTCATCCAAAACTAGGCAATGTCTAGTTATATCACTTCAATCGTTCGAAGGCCGGACATTATACGGGAGATTATTCTTTGTTGTTGATATTTGCCTCTATAGTTTGAGGCCGGTATGCCAAACTAATGCAAATAACGCGAAAGGGACATCCAGCCATGTAACTCGAGCAACCATTAGAGTCTTTCAAATGGTACCTCATATTACATCCATTGGTAGGAAGAGTTCTGCACCATACCTAGACTAACTATCATCTGTTTTGGCGGTTAGAATTAAACTTCATGTTATTTTCATTTTTGCTGATGCCATAATATCAGGTCAGGGAGGAAGGTTAGAGTTAGAGGTCAAAAGGAGAACAAAAGCATGGCCTCATGCCAGCGGAAATAAAAATAGTATCTATTCGTGATTTATTTTGTCAGAGTGGGTTCAAGAACGACTGCATCTAATCAGATGTAGACTTTTTCGCTTGATCAACTCATCTTCCTCTTCTAAAGTCCTTGCGGACATTGTAGTACGGAATACTAGGTAGATACGTGTTGGTTGTGTCTACTATACTCAACTTCTGATAGTGCATCGAAAGTTATACTCGCTTTCGATGGTACATTATCGACTATAAATGATTGCAGATCGCACTAGACAAGCGTTTGCTCTCTATCTTTAAGTATACAAAGTACCACCATACCCTTAACTATCAGAAAGGCGGTGTCAAATATTTCTACTGATAACGGTATTTGTTAATTCTGTGTATAGGTTTGTGCTGTTTAATGTGCTTCTCATGATAGTGAAAACTTATAGGAGCTAGTTTTTAGATATATGTCTTATGGTTGTATTTGCAAGTTGCAAGCTTATGGCCGCTGATCTTGAACGTTGGTGTCTTTAACTTTGTGAGGAATGCTACTTGCTGTTGGATTGGTTGATTCATGATATCCCTTAATCAGAAAGATGAGTTTGATCTATTTGTTAGAGATTTATATCATGATGTCAAAAGGTGCATTGAGAAACAACATTTGTTAAGATTTCTGTACATCTCGTCCATCCTTTAGATTTCTAAGTTGATGTAGTTGATTTGTTACTACTCCCTCTGTTACAAAATGAATACAACAATTTGATTTTCACACATGTCGATGCAAACTTTAACTTACGTTGCGAGACGATCAAATATTAATTTTCGTAAAATTATCGTGAAATATTAATGATAGTTTAGATTATGTATTTCAATATTGACCCAATGACGTAATTTTATTAGTCATTAAGATAAATAATAAAGCTCCTCACGGAGGGAGTATATATAACAAAATTCTATCCGTAAACCGTACCTCAAGGAGGATGTATCTAAATTAATCGTGTTTCAATCAGATTCCTCATTTTGATTGGTTTAGTCCGCGTGGGAAACATGTCTGATCGCTCTCCGCCGAGATATAGATTTGGTGTCATGTATATGTTATGCGTGGCATGATGGTCTGCGTGGAACAGCACGAAGGGACGGTCATGGCCGTCAATTCAGTTCACAACTTCATTTCTCCTAATCTAGTTTAAGATCATGAAGAAAATACAATCACACCTTTGGTAGTTAGCAGTTAACAACTAGACGTCCACAGATACTGCTGATCTGATATGACGCCAATCCCGACATGTATGAGCTGCCTGTTTTTTACCAGAAAAATAAAAACTCAGGTTCACATGAAGTGGCAAGACCATGAGTGGGTGCTGAATCTGCTGATGGCTGTCAAGTGCCGCAGGTCAAGGAAGTTCATGGGCTTTGATAGGCTTGCAAATGGTAACTGGCGCGATTTTATTCAAATTCCTTCATTGCTTGCACGAAATGTAAGTATCAACACCACATTACAGACACTTATAAAGCAATTGGGTGCTGATCGGCGTCCAATAATATGTTATTCAGTAACTCCATTCCTTGGGAAGCAGAACACTCGTACGGCTTGGATCTGGTGAATTCACGCCATGATTATTCATCGCATTATTGTGTTCCTTGGTGTCAGCACTTCTATACTTTGTATCTGGAACGAACTAAAATTCCAAAAGTTAGGACAATGAAATCCATCAGCGAAAAGGCATACAAACAAGTCAACTGCAACTCCTAGGATGAAAGAATGAGCTAGATAAGCATACCTCGCGGTGAACTGATATGTGACCCGAATGTGCGAGAATTGAGGTTTAGGGCTTCAATGACATGAAATGGCAGCAGAATAGGAGAGCAAGCTGCAAAACAAATATGGTGCTCAAATCAAAAACTGTAAAAACAATTCGAAATAGCATTGGAACTTTATTGTACGGTGAAGGTATAAAGAAGGTCCGTGTCACTGAACTAGCAGCAATGCCACATCTGCTGTTGATTCCAGAGTCGAAGTACAGTAACTCAAGGATGTCATTTTTATTAATCCACGCACAGACAATGGGGTCGAAATGCAGATAAGCATGAAGGATCTGGTCCTAAACCTGGTTTCCTGGAAGTGTCGAGATAATCACCATCTCTTCTCGGGAGGAATACTCCAGTTCCACATGATCTGTTGCCTGTTTCGAGAAATATTGCACGCATTCCTGGCCCGCCTGTTACCCGATTATTGGAACTCCTTGCTCTATCCTGTACTCTACTCCTGTCGGATTGCTACACATAACAAGAAAAGTACTTTCATCATCAACGTTTCATTTTAATCAACACATTTTACTATGCTTCTTTATGAATAGAAATACACTGTAAAAATATCTACGACACATCATCCCGTATCCGTGTGGTTCCTTGTATGCTACAACGAAGGTCGCTATTAACCGAAAGGATTGCACGAGATCTCCACAATCCACTCCCATTATAGTACAAGGCATACATTAAGATGATAAGAAATCATTCTCAAACTTATTGCTCGAGCAAATTTAAGGAGCTTGAAATAGGGAATTGATTTGGTCGTACCAGAAAGAGGGGTTCCCCTTTGATTCTGGCTTGATGATGTTGGCGTTGCCTCCTTGAGGATTTCTCATAAAGATCCTGAAAAAACGAGGTCTATATCAATCACTGTCTCAAGTTGTATATAACTTGAAACTTGCGTATCCGAAAAGTGGAGAGAATGATCAGCAGATACTAACAACAATAACAAAGATCATGCTGCGATATCATCAATGGAATGAAATATGTATAACCTTATAAACGGGATCGCCACATGCTTCATCAAGGACTTGAGCAGGAAGCCAAGACATTCCTAGCTCAAACTCAATGTCTCCATCTTCATCCTCGGCCATCTTTCAGAAGCATCTGCTGTTCGATATATGTTTTATCCCCGATACTTTTCCAAGAAACAGAAGATGCAGTGTTGGCTTCTTCTCTTATTGTTGAAGCTGTTGAAATCTTGTGATTTAGGTAGTTGCGAAAATGGTTTAGAGAAGCAGTGGAGTGCCAACTTCTAACCTGCTACTTAACCAGCAATAATCCTTATTTGTACTAATATAATAATAGGATAATTAGCATGTCGATGTGATCAATCTTTTAATTGGTTGATAGGTAGCTCCTTACAAGAAGGCAAGATCTGCCTCCAATGAATCTACCCAATTTCTAATCTTTTTGTGATCCTATTAGGACGTAAGATCCCGTGACAGATTTTCTTATGAAAACACATCGTTTTTGCGTGGGAGTGTACTTGATTGGTTTCTTGCTCAAGGCTCCTACTTCATTTGCACCCAAAACAACATTGCAGTTGCCTTATCTATGAAGCAATTAGGAATATGGTTGACGAAAAACTCTTGCAACATGCAGATTTGGATATTGTGAGATTGTTGCCTAACAAAAATTTGATGAGCTTCTACTAAGAATTGTATTTAGTTTCGATTGTTCCAAGTAGATACAGCATAAGGAGGTTAAAGAATATGATAACTAGAACTAGGAATCCCGATGAGCTCGTCATGGCTAAACCTATAAACAAAAGCTAGTTTTATTAAAGTCTTAGCAACCTCTCCAACACCTCAACAACAAAAGTTGGTGATGATCTGAAGCCTAAACTCTAAAGCAGGAACTGTTCACCTGATGACAACATAATACTACGTGCAGGAGCCCCAAGTTTAGTTTCTAATTGAGTCTAAACTCACACCGGTTGATTTCGTGTATCTATCGTCAAAATATACAAGGATTCATAAATTATTACCCAATCAAAGGTACATTGCTTCTAAGAAAGCATTGAAAAAGACAATATGCAGCATTCTCCTTAAATAATCTGTTTTTGTTTAATGATGTATAGATAGCCATTTTGACAAGTTTGACAACTAAACTACTGTCATGTGGTTGCATAACTTCTCCACTTTGGTATAAAAGAACTCATAACAAGGGTTTGGATTTTTTTATTTTTTTTCCCCTGTATAAAAGTATACATCATGCTTACCACCAAGTCCATACCCGGATCTCACTCCTAGAAAAAATGAAACATGATAAGTCTTGAGCATCTATCATGCCCATTGTCGGAGATAAGTTGTTTACTCTAATTCCATATTATTTTCATTCCAATGAAATCTAATCTACAAGCAAATTGAGGATAAAAGGATATGTCAAAATCACCGGCCAATCTCCTCCTCTCTCCTTTCTTCCTTTCTTTTTCCAATACTGTGTGCTTTGCTATTCCATATTACTAATGTTTTGGTTCGATGATCTCATTTATTATGTAAAAAGGCTTAGGATTAGCCTGTAAATAGGCTCACAATATATTTTAGTTTATCATCCTACAATAAAACTCAAGTAGAGAAATCTTAGACGGAATAAGTGCTAAACACAAGTGTTGTGTATTTTAGAGTGTTTCTAAATAAAAATATAGTGTAATTTATAAGTGGTAAACACATTTCAAGTGTGATTGCTTTATAAAGTATACGAATTTGTAATGTTCTATCCTTATTAAAAATTTATAGTTTCGATAAAATTTTGATCCGACGATCCGATATTTTGCAACAGGATATGCATTAGCAACCTCTAAATCATTTGTCGAAAGAGTAACATAAGGTTATCGCAAAGGAAATCAGGTCACTACACGAAGAGCTCCTCATATAAGTATTAATCTAGTAACTAGTATCCGCTACGGGAAAAGCCAAGAAAAATGGTTAAATACTGTTGTATAAGACTTCCTAAATCCACCAATAACCTTTCCAAACAGGGAGTACGAAGGAATATGTTATGGCTTTTGGGACCGGGCATTAGGCACTAATAAAGAAACAGTCTTTGCAATAGATGAGCAATCCCCTTATCCACAACAACCTTCTTCTCCTGAATCAATAACCCGTCCAACAAACATATCCACAGGCAAACATGTTACACACCACAAAACTCAATCTTCGGCCACCCTCCACCACCGCCAATCACCACCACAACCACCGCCTTCCTCCTCCACGCGCCGCCACCGCCACTTCCCCACCGGTTCTCAAACAATGCTGCAACAACCTCACACGCCGAGACCTCGCCATTTTCACCAAATCAACACTCCTACTCCTACTGACCTCCCAACCAATGCACCACGCATCAAAAGCCCAAGCAGAAGAACAGACACAGATTATCAAGTGTGGAGAAAAACTAACAACACAGCAAGCATTCCTCGACGTCTCCATCGACGGGACCCAGTAGGCCGTATAGTTATCGGAATATACGACGATGATACCCCTCTAGGAGCCTCGAGATTGGCTGATCTCGTAACGGGACGAGCAGGGATCAGTTGCAGAAAAAAACAGTTCGTCAAGATAATGCCAACTTACGTGCAGCATGGCGGGGTGAGATCGTTTGGAGCCGATGCAGAGCTTGCTAAGAGAACAGGAGCAGAGCTGGTGAACGACGCATTGGTGGAGGAGTGGCGGCGAGTGAGCGAGGAGTGCAAGGGGGTAAAGAACTTGGTGGGAAGCGTGGGGATTATCGTGAGGGATCCGGCTAAGCCGGGGCCTAAGACAAAGCTGGTGGCAAGGGAGGGGAGGTTGGAGATTGATGAAGAGGAGGTCAGGGTAGAGCCGAACGGGACGGAGTTTGTGATTGTGACAATGGATGACCCGGAGCTGGATTCGAAGGTGTTGGTGGTGGGAAGAGTGGTGCAGGGGATGGATGTGGTGGAGAAGATTGGGCAGGCGAAGACTGTACAGGAAAATACCAGCTCTCCTTATTTCAGGTATAGATGGGGAAGAAACTAACACCCTAATGGGGTACTTAAGACAACCTTCGGCGTAGCAAGATAAAATTGATCTGAATAAATTGGAGAATTATGTTGACATATCTGGAGCAAATTGATGCTACTGTATTTGAAGCAAACTAAGACCGACAGCAGTAACGCGACAAACGTAGGATATATCAGATTTTGATCTGGATATATGAATTTGTATGCAATGCAAGGCATGGACAGACCTTGACAATCCTAATTCTATCACGGGGTTTGATTGCCTCTTAAGAGTTTTGCTAATACCTCAATGAACTGATGAAGTGCAAAAGGGATTATGGATAGGTACTTGAACGCATGAATGAAGTACACCATTTCCGAGTACTGCTATATTGTAGGAGATGTCAGTTACAGAGTTTCCTACTATCTGACTTGCAGGGTGGCCAAGCTGATCGGGGATAAAAGAGCAGTAGTGGCAGAGAGGGGATTCAACCGACCTTATTCCAAGATCGTAGTCACTAACTGCGGTTTACAAGAATGAAAAGGTAACTCAGGTTGATATCCCATTTACACCCATTATTCTGTTGCAGTAGGAATCTTCTTGCCGTCCATCAAACTTCTTTTGAAATATGAATCAGAAACATCATGTGAATCTAAGGCCCTCCAAAAGAGAATTCTATTCCAGGAATTTTTGTTTTTTCGAGTGGACGAGTAGCAAATCTTGTAAGCTTCAGCAATTTTGCATAAATTTGAATATGCATTTGTGGTTTGGCCATTAGTATGATCCATAATGCATGGACTTCATTCCTTTTGTAAGAGGACTGACTAGCTGTCGGCAATACTAATAGGACCGGTAGTCTGCGTATGAACATCTGGAATTTTGAGAGAGAATGGTATGTATAAGATGATCACCAGGCCAGGAATGAATTATCACTCAACAAGTTTACCTCTGAAGAATCATTACACAAACGTGTTCTTGCTCTCCTGTTTCCAATCATTTACATCCATTATTTAATAAACATTATGCCCAATATTCACCAAAACAGAAGTATAAGTAGGTTAAGTTCTCCCTGAATCTGCAGCAACTGATAAAAACCCTTACACCTAGCACAAGTATCAACTCTCAACACTTCTCCTACGATGAACAATAGACATGGACCAAGTGTAAACTCTTTTTTTCTTTCTATTTCATGTTTTGATATGATGCCATCAGAGCTCTCTACTATCAGTTTGAAATTTTCATTCTGGATAAGATCCTTTCACGTGTTGAACTACAAGCAATCTCAATGATTTCTTAAGCACGCTTATTGGGCCAGAAATGGAGAAACAAGAGCCGACGACTAAGAGGCAGGAGTGCAGGACTTATCCGATAGAGAGAGAGAGCTACAGTAAGTGATAACACGGGATTAACAAAGGTAGAATCCCACCTTGGTATCAAGAGCATTCCACCCTCTTGGAAGCAGTTTCTTTAAGGCCTTCCCTATACGATAGAGGAGGCAGATAACACAAGTTCATGAGGTAGTTTAAGCTTATTGGCACCATGCATTCTGGAACACTTTATTCGGAATATGACCACCCTCTTCGAGAGAAGGTGATGCAATGTGTGCAGCAGGACACAGGGAAATCAATCTGAGACAAATAGAGACCGATATGCCTAGTGTTGCACCTCACTAGAGCGAACACTCTACTATCGTATGAAACTCATATTCCTCGATGATGACGAAGAGGAACAGATACTCACTATCACATGTGTATGATTGGATTCATATCTCAAACTAAAAGCCTAAACAGATAGGTTATGAACTACACAATACATAGGTGCTTATTCTTCGTTGTTAAGATCACAATCAACTCACACAAATTCCCAACAGCTACCAGAAACATGAAATGACAACAAGAAAACCCCATTTTTCAATCAAGCAAGCATGATAAACTGACAAGCACAAGCAATTCAAACTGCATTTTCCAAACAAATCCAGAAAGTTCCAATCAAATTCAAGTCTCGAATGGCTTCAATGAAATCAAGATAACTGATAGACGGAAAGTCCAAGCCGATACCTGGGAAGGAAAAGAGGGGGACGGAATCCATTTCGGCAAATCACGGAAGATCCTTTTGTCCACGATACAATGGAACCGCTTCTCAGGATCCTTCGCCATTTTCTAGGGTTTCAAAATTCAAATGTGCTTGAATCTGGATTGTCCCAACAGTCCCAAATTCTCCACAGGTTATGTTGAGAAGATGAACATTATAGAACCTATCGTTTCACTGATCGTCAATTTATTTTGAGTTTGTTTAATATAGTATAAGATTCCAAAGGTCCAACGGCATAATATTACACGTCACTCAGTCCACTGAGTTAATATGTTCATTGTCAATTGTATTGACCCATATGTTTTGATGATAACTGACGTTGTTTTGAGTCTTTGTATTGTGTATATGCATATTAATAGGTTTTGTGTATAAAAAATTCATACGAAATACAAATCAAATGAAGATGAATCTAAAAATCATTGGTCCAAATTAGAGATGATCTGAAGTTCGGGTTTGAAGTTTGATCAACAAAGTGAAGATGTTGATCAAAGCTATAAACCTCAAGAGCTACTGGATACAAGCTGCAGTTCGATCTATATAGAGTCTTGTATATTGTTAGCAGCTATGATACGTTTGTTTAACCAATCGAAATAATGAACACTTAGGATCTATTTAATTTGTCAGGAAAACTATTTTTGCAAGAGTTGATCCTTGTAAAAAACCGTCTCTTTTGTCAGTTACCAATTCTGTTATAAATCCCTATTTTTCTTTTATCACAAATTAAAAAGATATTTATAAGATATTTTTAAATGATTTTCTATTATGAAAAAATATTTAATACATGAAACGTTTTAAGTGGAGGTATGGGTTGACTACCCCTTTGTTGGTTAGAAAATATCCCTAAATCTTAAGAGAATATGAAAAAGATTTTAATCAGGTTATTTTCTATATTCCTCCACGATCTTCCACCTCTCCACTCTCTGTTCTTCAATGAGTATTATATAAGAAACAGAAAAACATTTTTTGAGGTGTGTGAATCACAAAGATATTTACATAGAAGAGTTTTAAGTGTTAATGTAATACCCGAAAAATTAAATTAATTAAACTTTACGTATAAAAATAAAAATATACGTGTAAACATTTAATTATATGTATAAATGTAGGGGAACTGGTGTTCATAAAATGCTTAACGTTGGTAGAATATTATTGAAATGACAAAAAGTAACGCTAATAAATGTTCGTAACGAAAGTGAATTATTAATTAAGAACGCTAATTACAAAAGATGATAATTTACGTTAATATAACAGATGTAGTTGCAAATATAATTATTAACGTTAGAACGTTAAATACGAATGATGGGAAGTAACAATAATATAAAGTTCGTTACTATAATTTAATTTTAATGCACGAATGTTAAAACTTAATAAAAGAACTGAGCTGATGTGACAGGACTATAATAAAATGAGGGATAGTAGCTATATATAAGTTATGATTAAATAAAATAAATTTATCGAGTTAATTTGAGAAATATTTATTATCAAATGTTATAAAAAAGGATAAAAATTATCCCCTAAATAAAAACCGATGGGATCCCGACGTTTAAAAATTTTTCCGCACAACTCCTTATTTTCTTCCTCCCTTGTCACTTTCCATCTCCATCAACAACCACTCCTCTCACCATCACAACAACCGATCACCTCTCTTTCACCATCGATCATCTCTTGTCTCCTCTACCTCTCCACCACTACCATCATCACCAACCACCAGAAGACCAGCCGGACGTCGCGCGCACCGTCGTCGTTTTCCCTTCGCCGTCTCGCCGCCATGGCTATGGAGCTTCATCGGCCACCATAACCACCACGAACCACCACCACGACACCACCATGTCGACGTCGTTAGTGGGAGTGACGACCACCAGCAGTCGGCGACCTCACCACAGCAACCCTGCTGCCATTGCTCCACCATGTTGCCACCATACTCCACAAACACACTACAAACACCAGCGGAAACACCACCAGCTAGTGCCACTTTTCCTCAGCCATAAACTCATCATCGTCGTCTCCCTGGGTCGCCGGAGAACACCCCGAACAGTCGCAGCTCAAGCCGATCGTTCCCACTTCTTTTCGTACCAAACCAAGCCCGGCCACCGTGCACCACCATGCGTCACCATCACCGTCACTAGGCAGCTGTCCATCGACCACCGTACGTGACCTCCCTGCTCGATAACAACCATCGAAAGCAACAACGAACTCCAATGGTGAGGAACAACGCAACTGTCCATCTCGTTTTAGCTCAACCTCTTTCTTAGCTAATAATAATATACAAGTTTCCGGCGATGTCCTGACCTCTAGCGAACCACCAGTGGGCTGGGTGACGTCCGAAAGTCCGATCACCAGAGGGGAGCAGCTTGGCAGCAAGGGTGACGGTGGTGTGTGGTGTTAGTTCTCTCGGTTTACGTAACACGGGGTCGATAACGACGGAAGGTAACCTAACCCTTTCCCCGATTTCTTACGCGTGATTGATATGTTATATGGGTACGGTTTGATAAGGATGGTGGTCAAGTACGATAGATATTTGAAGTGATGTCGTCGAGGGAGCGATGAAATAATCGAATTGTTATGTTTATTCGTTAAGTGCATAGCGGGAACGATGTGTAGTTTGACTTTAAAATGATGAAGACGATTAATATTAATTGTTATATATACATACATTTATAAACATGACTACACCATAACGATCAAAAAGGATTGTTGTTGAATTTCTTAATAAGGCATTAAAAGTTCCCAGATTTTGAGGGAACACGGGCCGTGTTGATCAACACGGGTCGTGTCACTTTGGGCAGTATGTTATTTTCCAGGTTGTGAGGAAACACGGGCCTTGTTGGATCAACATGTGCCGTGTCAGTATGGACAGTAAGCCATTTTTCAGATTGTGAGGGAACACGGGTCGTGTTGTATCAACACAGACCGTGTCACCCGTGTTGCTTAATAAATTTGTAATCATTTGTTATCTCAACTAAACTACATCTTATTCTTTTTCGAATGTCTTTGCACACATCAGTCATCATGGGAATCGTTGACGTTATCATGAAAAAACCTGTTGATATGCATCATTCCTTGAACACTTTAATTATTGTAGTGTTTGTGAGGGACAAGCGAGGGACTAGCTAGGGAGAGAAAAAGCAGCGACTTGTCCTCTTCGCGTGCACGCAACGACATGTAATGTCGTGGGTGACGGGGCCACCGGACAAATTCTGTAGAAGACCCAAACATGCCAATCGGGTCTAGTTAGCCCGTTGGATCATGTCTATAAAAAAAAAAGAAAAAAGAGAATATACTTGTGAGAGGCTTGTCTCGTCAGTTGTTAGATTCCCATGATTTTCGTCAAAGTCGTCGGGTTCAAGTATTCCTTCAAAGTGTAGTCCTGTGAAGTCACGTCCTTAATTATCAAATAATAACACAGAAGAAAAGACACATTTAATGGATATAATTTAATTATTAAGACACATGAATTTATTATAATATTATTGATGATTAATATGGCCTAAGTATGTTTTTTTTTTCTTGCTTCCTTTCGGGGATTCCGTCAGGGACTTTCCACGATTTGGCATAGTCGATGGAAAACCCTCTGAAAATCGAACTTTTTTCCCTAGATTACTGAGATTTTCGTTCTCGGGTTAAGGGTTTTATTTACAGGTACGGGCCAAAATGAAGTTGGAATGACTTAATGCGAGCTTGCATTGCATCTAGAATGTTGCACCCAATTATAAATTATAACGTCCCTAGTTTTTCGATCTTTTTCTAAAAAACTCACGTAGCATTACTGCCTTCAGGATCCTACAAATCCTAACCAGACAATTCAACTTAATCGGATTTAAAATAAGTACTAAATAAAATTACACTTAAAACATCATCATACTAAGTCCACAAGTTTACTTAAATATTATACAGATACGCGACGGAATCTTAAAATACTGTCTCAAACATATTTATTACAAACATGATCATAACTTAATCAATATCCATCTTCATTTCTTGTACCTAGAAAGAAGGGGGAAAAAAAGAGAACAAAAGAAACGCAACTCCGTGAGCTATACGAGTTCAGTAACGTGCCGGCCCCCTTCTCAGGGGAAGCACAAAAAGAGAAGAAAGAAAGAACAATCTGTTTTGATACTGCAACATAGTCAATCATGCAAACAAGCAAACACGACAGACCATAGATACCCTCTTGTTAACACTGTTACCTAGGCCAAACATGAAATCCATAGCTTCTTCTAGAAGCTTAAAGTCCGGGGTCACTCGAAACAGGGGATCAACCTTTAACAACGTCCAAGGGTCTCATGCAGCGAGATACCCTACAACCTGACAACCTTACAGAGTTATCTACGCGTATAAGATGATTAGTCATAACTACTCATCCCTGTACAGTTTAACCTGACATCTTCCTCAAGTCACAGTGTAACAACTCAGTAGGATTAACAAACTCGGTGTTTAACCTCACCTCTCATGAATTCATTCCTACTTTGCATGTTCATCTTTAACATGACATCATTTATACGATTAACTTGTATTAACCCTAACCTTTTGTTCATTATCGAATACAAAACCTTGTAAACGTAGCACTTGTCTTTATCACATTCATATAGATATATCATACAGGGTTAACGCAGAAAAACCTACCCAAACCCTAGCATTAGGACTATCAGGGTTAGGTTACCATGAACTGCGGTAAGCTACAAGTGCTACCATACAATAACACGGAAATGCAAACATAACACAACACAACATCACACAGCGCACAGGGAAAAACTACTCATCACGCGTTAATATACAATTAGTATATTAACATGTATCGTCATCCAAACCAGAAATCTAAACTTTACCTTCTTATTGTAATTTCCTCACACGCACGCTCAACTTGTTCTGTACATCTCAACGGATGGAATCTCCAAGTTCTATATCATAATATGATTCACATATTAGTACATCTGTTTGATCGTACTACGATGTTAAACATGTTTATTCATACTTCGTGCAGAACCATTAGTACTATTTGTGAGTGTTTGAAGTTGTTTTAGGATCAAAACGATCATTCTCGGTCCAAAAGGTTCTAAGATGACATCCCGACCTCTAAGTCGGATATCTCAACCTCTGGAACGGGTGTCTCGGTGTCTGAAATGAATGTTCCTGCCTTTGAAGTGAGCTTCTCGGCCTTTGGAACGAGTATCCTAGATTCTGTCCATCTTGACCTTTCGTCGTATTTAAAT
>JAOVYX010017997.1:0-21024 GCA_035668315.1 Drosera spatulata | reverse complement strand
GTTATAAGCAGGGACGGGGGCGGCGGTTGGGGTATAAGGGACGGAGGATCTCGATCGGCACTGTTGTGGTTGTTGTTCTGTGTCTGGTTGTCGCTGTTAGTGTGTTCGCGTTCGTGTTCATCGCGAGAGATAGAGGTTGATAATGTTCTCTGAGATTTTATGTGCTTGATGTGTGAATCGATGACCGATTAGATAAAAGCCATAACAAACTAGGCATTTATCCGTTAGATAGTGTCATGATGATCTCGTATAGCTTGTGAAAGTATAATATATGACATGAATACTTTCAAATCATGCCATGTTTTGTACTGTGACCAATGACTATATGTGCTGTGTATCCTGAAAGTTCTGTTGTTTGTGAGAATTTGTTATTTGAGGTGTTAAGTGACTAGTGTGAGGTTGATTCAGGTATAAACTCTAGCAATGTCAAAGAGGAATTGAAGAGCGACCAAGATTTCCTTACGAATGTGACACGGATAAGTACAGCACAAGTTAAGTTTGGCCAAGGTTCAGCATCCCAAGGCCGTGATTCCAGGCATTGGGATGGAGATGACAGGAGAAGGGATGATGATTATACTGAAGATGAGGTAAATGGAGGTAGTGCAGAGGATAAGGATGAAGGGAAGGGTGAGGCTGGCGTAAAAGGAAAGAATGGTTTGCGGAAGCTCCCTAACGATGGTACGATAAAGGGAAATAGCCATCAAGGCGTTGGTTTGTACAATGAAGCAGGGCGCAATGAGTTAAAGAGATATGAGGAGAAGTACGAGGCTTCTTTGAAGAACGTTGTCCAACCAGACGGTCACAGTGAGCAGGGGTCTGATGTTTCTGAGGATGATAAGGAGGATATGGAGGATTCAGATGTAGATATTGATGATGAATATGGTGATGGGATTGATGCACTTGATGCTAGAATGGTAGACTATGAAGATGGTGGACATGAAAATGAGGACAGCTTTGATGTACAGGATTCGAAGGCTAGGCATGTCGACCAGTCCAGTAAAGTGAGAAGAACTAGGAATGCGATTGAGGAGGGTAAGGAGGCTTCCAGTGAATCACTACAATCTAATTCTGATGACACAAAAAGAAAACCTAAGCACACGGATGGAAGATCAAGTGTAAAGTCTAGTTCCGAGAAGCAAAATCAAAAGAGAAAACCACGGCGACACAAGTTTGGTATGCTGACTATTTTATCCTAGATCCCTCTTTTCAATTTCTGAGGTCAAGAAAATCCTCACGATGTAGGCTGTCAGGTTCTGAATCCTAGTCTTTTGTTTCCCTTGTCACTTTTGGTGCCCTCATCGGCCATGGCTTGGTATAATTTGAATCATGTGCATTCATGTCGGCCGTACTTGATATGACTTAATTGACTTTATCTATTAGCTTATTTTGGCATAATTTATGAAGTTTGATATTAACCATTGCAGGTTCTACCTGTGAAATGAAATTCTTGAATTCCACGGCACAGCTTGTTGAGCCACTTGAGAGTAGAAAGTTCTCTAGATTTTCGCTACAGTATACTGAAGTTGAAGAGAAGCCTGTTGGATTAGAGAACTGGGAACCCAGATTTGCTGGACACCAAAGTTTGCAACAACGTGAAGATTCTTTCATCGCACGTGATCAAAAAATAAATTGTGGATTTGTAAAAGGACCCGAGGGGTATCCCAGCACCGGTTTTGACTTGGCAGAAGATGATTCAAGATATATGAGTAAATGCCATATTGCTGTTGCTTCCTGCATCTTTGGAAACTCAGATCGCCTGAGATCGCCTTATGGTAAAACGGTATGTTATGTTTCTGCCTCCCATGTGCCTTCCACTCTTCCTTTGTCATTTTTTATGGATTACCTATTAGGCATGGTGATTAAACAGAAAGGGCTTGGCATGATGGTAATTCATGTTGGTTTACACTATGGGTTGGATGATTTCAGGTGAGCCGTTTGTCAAGGAAGAATGTTTGCTTTGTAATGTTTATGGATGCAATTACATTGCAAACTCTTACTTCGGAAGGTCAATTACCTGATAGGATGGGATTTATTGGTATATGGAAGATCGTGGTGGTAAAAAATCTTCCTTTCAGTGACATGAGAAGAGTAGGGAAAATACCAAAGATGTTATCACATCGACTCTTTCCTTCAGCAAGGTATGGATGTAAAAACTTCAGAGCATCTAGTATTTGTTTTTTTTACCATTGGCTATTTTTCTTTAGCACGCTTCTTATCGTTTATACTCTTTGTTTCTAAATATATGTTGGGATATTGAGCAGGTACTCGATTTGGTTGGATAGCAAATTGCGGCTTCAGCAGGACCCTCTTCTCATATTGGAGTACTTCCTATGGAGAAAAGGATTCGAATATGCAATTTCTAATCACTATGATCGGCATTGCGTGTGGGAAGAGGTTGCGCAGAACAAGAAACTTAATAAGTACAACCACACTATCATTGACCAGCAATTTGCATTCTACCAGGCGGATGGGTTAAAAAGATTCAATGCCTCGGATCCCAAGAAGTTACTACCGAGCAGTATGTTTATTTGCTTATTGCGCATCTATCTGCTTTTTTTCCCCCCTTTATTTTTGATCTAGAATAGTATGTACATTCTGGTAATATGCTTGAATTTTGCTCGTTGTAGATGTACCTGAAGGGTCTTTTATCATAAGGGCACACACTCCAATGTCCAACTTGTTTTCATGTCTCTGGTTCAACGAGGTCGATCGGTTCACTCCACGGGATCAACTTAGCTTTGCATATACTTACCAGAAGTTGAAAAAGAAGAATCTTGGCAAACCATTCTATCTCAACATGTTCAAGGTGAGGCTGCTGATATAATGGCTATTATATGGAAATAATGGCTATTACCAAGTCGATGGAATATCTAATGGAAAATGACCCTCGGCCACTTTTTATCATCACTATGACATTAATCTTTCCCATCTTATATCATCTAGCTACTTGACATATCTTGTTGGGTTGAATGACAGGACTGTGAGAGGAGAGCCATGGCGAAATTGTTCCACCACCGGGCCGAGGAAAATCGTGGAATTCGTCATGAAGCAGCAGAGTAGAAAATACAGGCTTGTACTCGTACTAAAACCAGAGGCACATTCCAGCAGGGAACATAACTTGCTGGTGCTCAAGCGAGCATGTTCTCCTCCCTCAAAAGTTCCTTGGAAGTTGTCGCTGATAATGAGAAGAAAACACTGTATACTCTCATGACGGCAAGCAGACAATGAGAACTCCGGCAAGGTCAAGGTACCTGTGCACATGTTTTGATAGAAGTGAAGCTTGCTGATATTTGAAGTGAAAAGTGATTATAGTTTATTTTGAAAATAGGCTGAATGTTTTATTCATATATAGAATTTTGTTCTTATCCTTCTATCGCTTTTATCCCCATTCGTTACAAAATGTCGAGGCAGGACTAATCATTCATGGACTCATATTGTAATTTGTAATTGCCATTCCTGGTCTATATGATTCCCATGTTCCGAACTTTCATCCTACCAAGCTGTATTCATTATATTCCACGTGACATGGCCTCGAATTGATTATGAAAGTCTACAACGGCATTATTGAAGGTCTATTGTCTTCTTCATGATAAAGCTTAGACGCTAGTCAATGAGGGATTGCTTTCTTCACTGGAATGCCTCATTCACAACAGAGTCATGCAAGTATAACTGAGGGATGAAAATATACACTCTTGCGCAGCGCAAACCCTGACAAATCCATTATCGTGTGCTACCTCTAACCTTCATTATGTACGTAAATTTAGATTTATCTTATTCATTTTTAATTCTAATTCTCAACTACATAATATTTCTCTCGTTATTTATTTTAATTTCTAATCATATAATACTTTCTAAATATGAAAATATTATAAACAATTTGGGACGAATCGATTTGATAAAAACGAGGTAAAAATATTATAACGGAAGGAGTAGTAAATTGGGTTATACATATCATGGAGTCCAGAAGGTTCAATCAAGTTTAAGTACACAACTTTGCATTTGTAAGATGTACGTGACGCAAAAATGTCAATAGTTATAAAATAAAGGAAGTAACCTGAAATCTCTATGATAACAACAGAAGTTAGCCGGATAAAACATCTTGCAAGGCAAGCTAAGCATATAGCCTATGCAAATACAGCCACTGCCTCCAATCATCCATCATTGTATCGCGCTAAGACACTTCATTAACGCATCCGTGTGCTCAGGCTTGCCCACCGATACTCGAACATAGCCCTTGAGCTCTTTCTTGTTGTAGTGGCGAATCATCACCCCCATCTTGGCCAGATCCTCCTGCATTATTTCCCAATATTCAACTTCAGTTAGAAATAATTCAAGAATCTGGAACTAGAACAAGTCAATCTTGAGCCAATTCGAAGTTCTGAAAACACGTTGGCCTCATTGATGAAACATTTCAAGGGAAAAGGGTCAGCAAGTTTAGCCTTTGACAACTTCAGAGGAAATCATCATACGTTTATCCCTCGCAGGCATGACATTAGAGGTGATCCATCTGAAACTAACTGAGTATACGAAACTTGTACCTTTAGCTTCTTGGCATCCCTTCCCAAGGTGACCTCACAAAGAATGAAATTAGAGTAACTGGGGAACGGATTGAGAAAAGGGACTTCCTTCAAAAGCTTAAAGAGTCTTTCTCTCTCCCGTACCAAGGCGTCCTTCACATTCTGCCAGATATTATAGACGGCGAATATTCAACTCCAAGTTCCAAGGAACTCATATCACTTCAATAATGATGCAAAATTGTATTCACGACATAGGCAACCAGATACATGGAAGTATGAACTTACTTCTAAATACAACGGATTCTGCAACGCGGCACAGGCGGCTACTTCAGCAGCAACAGACACATTATACGGTTGTTTAGCTCTCCATAGATATTGGATCATGCTCAAAGGGAATGCTCCATATCCCACCCTAAGTCCTGCTAGAGCTGTGCACAGAATAATAGTGTGCTCATAAATCAGCCAACAATTACAGATTTCTATTTTGTCACCTAACAACAAGGTATGTGTTCAGCTAAATCATGAGAAGGTTGTAGACCATACCAGCTCTTTTACTGAAGGTTCGAAGTACAATGAGATTCTCATGCTTAATCACCCACTTCATTCGAGATTCAGCTCCGGAAAATTCAATATATGCTTCATCCAGAACAACAAGTATGGGCAGCTGGAGGATCTTCAGAAGAATATCGTCACTGATTATACTGCAGAAATTCAAATACACTAACCATTACATCATTTTTTTTTTCCAAATGTTAAAAAAGCCAATAGCCAGTAAGAGGTATAAGCAATCACATGCTCTTTTTCTTTTCCTTTTTCCAATCTATGCGCCACTTGAGCTAACCATGGCCCATGACACTGCACGGCATAAGCCTTAAGGGCCTGGTTAGGCAGGCTTAAAAGGCCGGTTGACTGCCTAAAAAGCCCTTCCTTAGGTGAGATGTGTACTTGAGTGACACTTTGGAGATTGAAAGTGTTCAGAACACAAGTTGAAATAAACACAGAGAAAAGAGCAATGATGAAGAATATGAGAGCAGTCGAGTTACGTCTGCTTTCAAAGCTGTAATGGATCTTAGTATGCTAGAGATTCATGTTAAAGCATTCATGATTACCTCCCGTCTGGATTGTTAGGGGAAGTTAAAAAGATGCATTTGGGCTTCTCCTCCTCCACGACCTTAGCAATATGCTCACCATTCAAGCTGAAGTCGGAATTCCGTGGTACTGCCACAAATGGAAAATTAAGCCGTCAGGACAACACAAGTTTATACCTCAAACCTGCAAGATCTAAAAAGTTTATACCTCAAACCTACAGCATTTGGCAGAGACAGAACTGTACAAGTGGAAAGATAATGATAGAGAAACACTGAATCTATGGCATGTAGAAACTTAGATAATGGTATCACAAGAATGCCTTCCTACCTTTAAGGACTGCAGCTCCATTTACATTGGCATCAAATTCGTACATGGTAAAGGTGGGAGGACAGTCAACAATTTTGTCGCCAGGATCCAGCACACAACTGAACCACAAGAAGATTTCGCATAAATTACACTGACAGAAGCAGCAGAGAGAAAGAAGAGTTAAAATGAAAATTACTATTGGGAAAAGTAAAAAAAAAAAAAGATGACCGAGGTCGACAATCTCTCACCGCATTATGAGATCAATAAGCTCATCAGCGCCACATCCTGCAAGAATGTAATCAGACTCTAGGCCCGAGTCATCTGCAAGAGCAGCACGTAGACGACGGCTCTCTGGGTCAGGATATATGTACGGAAATTTCATTGTTCCCAAAGCTTCAAAAACCTAAAATCATTCTGAAATGTGGGTAAGGAATATAGATTTGCCCAATGACTAGAATATCACATCACCGACATTTCCAACAGACCAAAATAAAGAACAAAGTCCCAAAAAGAAATGGAAATATGATTTGCCTCTGGAGGTGGACCATAAGGGTTCTCATTTGCATCCAACTTTATAATGTCCTCTGGTTTCCTGCCAAGCCGAGTTGACAACACCTACATAGATCCATCAAAAGAGTATCAAGCTTCTATAGGTTCGGACTGCGTCTTCATTTCAACCCACAATAGAGTCACAGCTTCAAATGCATGCTTAACAGCACTTGCTCTTATGGGAATCCATATAGCTATCCTAATAGAACTATAGTAAAGAAGAAACTGCATTCTACCCTCAGTTGTTGAAATTAATCTATAAAAGTCGCAACTCAGATAAACAATCTAAGCCATCTTCAATCCATTGCTAATGCTTTGAGATGTCTGATGCACCAAGATGGAATCTGAGCATAGACAAGAGTATTCTACAACAACAACAAATCAAGTCTTTATCCCATCAAGTGGGGTCGACTATATGAATACAACGACGTCATTCCAATCTGTCATGTATATCATCTTCTGTAAGGTTATGATAGACCATATCATACTTCAAGATTTCTCTCATGGTCTTTTTAGGTCTCTCTCATCCTCTAGGTCTCTCTCATCCTCTCTTGACATGTGCTAACTCTCAAGCTTCACATTTTCAAACCGAAGCTGTGACTGGTCTGCATTTCACATGACCATAGACAAGAGTATTTTATTATAAAAAAAACAATCACCACTAAACACAGTGTTGGCATCTACTGATCTATACCAGAAGCTCGAAGGGCATCTATGCAACGCAACATGATAATCCATGAGACTATAACACAATGCACTTGCTTGAGCATTTCATCCAGACTAACAAATTTCGATCTACAAGAACCGAGCTACCAAGCACAATAACATGGATTCCAGAAACACCTAAACTTGCCCGACGTTTATAACCATTCCAATACAAACCATCGTCAACGAGAAGCAAGTGAATCAATATCACAAACAGAAGCAAATCGATAAAAATAGGATGAAGGACTACCTCAAAGGGCAAAATGGGCTGATAGGGAGACAAGTTCCTAAGATGGGGTCTGATGAACGAGTCACCACTCAGCTTCACCCGACCACCCTTTTCCTCTCCCTCAACAGATTTCACAGGCAACGTAGAAGTCATCGCAAAAACCCTTCTCTGATTCGAGCCACATACATTAATCGACTTTGGAGAGCATAGAAATGAAGTGTAGCTGCTGAACCCGATCACACCCATCAACCAAAACTGCAGTTTAAGCAAGAAATGATATCGATTGTTCCAAATTGAACGAAAAGTTGCCAAATTGGAATACAAATCAGCTGTTTTGAGTGAAAACGGCAAATGGATCGAATTATTTTGAGGGTTTAGAGGCAGTGAGGGGATCAAAATGGGGAATTTGAGTGAATTTTGGAGGTCAATTGCAAGTGATGATGACAGTAAAACACAAAGGCAAACCTTCAAACCCTAGATGCCCCCTGTTTCTTGTCAGGGATGGATTTGTGCAATACGCAACAGTGCACAAAAGGTAACGTTACTTGTTGACCGTGACTTGTAACTCCTGCCCTAATTACTCATCAATAAATCTTCATACCTGTGATCTGTCTATTTTAAAAGAAAAATCTAATTTAAAGGATTTATGTCCTAACACGCATTAAATTGTGTCTGATACTGACCCTTCCGGCACATCAGATGTGTCACCACTGACTTGAAGGGAATTCTAGATAGCTTTGTGATGTCCGATCAAAGCTACAAACATGAGAGCCGACAGTTCGGCCTAAACTACAAGCATAAAAACCAACAATCCAAGAGTGAAGTCTCAGAATCCAGATTGCAATAGATTAAAAAACTTTGATCCATCAAACATGAGAGGCCATAGAGATCTGCGGTCTCCGGTAGAAGCATGAAAGACATCATGTGTATAATGTATAGACCAAGAAGCGATTTTATTCAATGTCTGAGAACTCACACTGTTGAATGTTAAATACACCAAGTCGAGAGAACATATCAGGGATCAAATCATGGAATGATACTAAGATAGCTACAAAATAAATATCCTCACTATCCTAAAAAACCATCAGTCTACACACCATCTCAGCATTCTGATTGCAATAATTTGAGCCGCCATATTCTATTTGAAGAGATCCTCAACAGTAGAAGAAGCCAAGTAGCTTTAGTCTTGCAGAAAGACAGGGCTAGAATGTAAGATCCTTGGGGTCTTCGATAATCTGTGCTAGTGTTTGCAAGAAAGCAGCCAGATCAGCGCCATATATCACTCGATGATCTGCAGTGACATTTACCTGTAAAAGAAGAAGAATGAGGCAACATGCACAATCTTCAGTTTCTGATAGTGGAGCAGATAATATATAGTTCAGGAGATCAAGCCACAATTTGCTTTACCTGCATTTGGTTCTTCAAGCCGATTCGACCATCTTTGCTAGCAACTACAGTAGGCTGAGATGCACCTACAGCCATGATTGCTCCCTGAGAAAGAGGAAACCAATACAAACTAAGTCTAAACTAATGGGGCAGGTGTTAATTCTATGAGCGAGAAGAAATTAAGCACATACAGTTCCAGGGGGAAGAATGGCATCAAACCGGTCCACTCCAAACATTCCAAGGTTTGACAGTGTGAAAGTACCTGCAGAAACCAGCATCAAGCATTAAGCAACAAATAGAGACGGAAAGTTTTATCAATATGGCATCCTAGAACAAGTCACGTAACAGGATTCAAGTACTCCAAGTTACTAGGTAATTGGTATAATATCCTCAGACATGAATTTCAGAAAAAAAAAATCCTGAGAAATATCCAATTAGACCACTTCCATATTTTGCAATTTATTATAGACTTCTTCTCTAGCCAATCGTGATCACATGGCATATATGCTACGTATTTGTGAAAATTTAGTTTATTCCTGCTAAGTATGCTTGTCTATTGATTTCAGTTCCAAGTATAAAAGCACGAATTTTAATTACTTTAAGTTATCAAAATGAAAGCAACCGCAAATGATGGCTATGATGATGCAACACTTACCTTTCAACTCTGAAGTATGTAGATGATACAAACTAGTACAAAACTGTTCGATTGCCGGCAAATTCCAAGTATCCGATAATGTACAAAAGCTCAACTTCACAACCTCACAAGTCATACTTTAATAAATAGGGATCCATGTTCTGGCTTCTGGCCAAAAGCATTGAAATGAACTAAAACAAAGAGAACACACACTAATTTTTCTCTCAAATTCAGCTCACAAACCGAAACGGACAACAGAACTGGTAATGCTAAGCCTACGTCCGATCATACAAAGACCAGCAATAAAGTGATATACGACTTGACATCTAGATGTTCATAATTCTAAGCCTATGCCCGATCATACAAAGACCAGCAATAAAATGATATACGACTTGACATATACAGTTTTCCAATGCTAAACCGTTGCACTCAGCAAAACAGTTTGGCCTGTCAGTTTCAGATGAGAATTCAAGAATGCAAATCACTCAGCCAAGTGCAAAGCTTCACAATTCACCAAAGCTTATGTCATCCATAAAACATCCAATTCCCCTATCCAACAGCCACCCAAGGGAATGCGGTTTGTACCATCAATGAATTTTCAAAGAAGGGGTTACAAATCAAGTACCCGAGTTGTATTCATGAGGTTGTAGCTGCTTGTTTCGTGCCTTGTCAACCAACTCCTTCCACTTCCTCGAAAGCGAATAAATATCAACCTGCATTACAGGATCCCCCAACAAAAAACTCTCTACGGTAAGCTTAAGCATCACGAGAAAAGAAACACACACCAAGTGAAACATGACCCTTAGGATAACATAGCAAACAACAAACCTTATCTGCATCTTGAAGCACCGGAGTTAGCAACCCACCATCAATTGCCACCGCAACAGCAATGTTGATGCTACTATTATACGTGAAACTCTTCCCATCCCTACAACTCGAATTCACAACCGGATGCTTTACCAAAGCCAATGCTGTCGCCTTTGCTAGCAGTGCAGTCATAGTCACACCCTTGGACTTAATCTACACAATTACAATGCACACACACAATCAAACACCACTTCGCTCCCTGCCTCATCTTATCAAATGCAACCATCAAATCGGATTCCAATACACCGTGAATCCGACGAAGCTCACCTTCTTATACAATGCATCAAGAGCATCAGTAGTGATAGAATACCCAACCCTAAACGTAGGAACACTCAAGCTCTCCACCATATTCCGACTAACCGCATTCTGCATCGTCGTAAACGCCACACTACTCCCCAATTCCACTCCACCAACATTCCTCTTGGCCACCGCAACTGCCGGAGCAGACACATTGGCAGCCACCGGAGTTTTCACACTAGCAACAGCCGCCGCCTCGACATCCTTGGCGACAATCCTCCCATCCGGCCCACTCCCGACAATTCCCCTCAAATCAACCCCCAATTCCTTCCCCAATTTCTTCGCATACGGCGTCGCCACCACTCTCTTCCCTCCCTCCGACGCCTCATGCCTCGAAACCACCGTCTCCGCCACAGCAGTCGCCGGAGGAGAAGAATTAGTCACACTTTCAATTCTCACCTCCTGAACCGGAGCCGAAGTCTGACCGGTAGAAGACAAGATCGCTGCGGTTGCTGTTGCTGCAGCGGCGGCGATCTCGGCCTCCGATTCGGCGAGGATCGCAATCGAGGATCCGACCGGAGCGACACCTCCTTCCTCGACGACGATCTTCGCCAAGTATCCGTCATAGAAGGTCTCGACCTCCATGTCGGCCTTATCGGACTCGACGACGACGACGCTGTCGCCCTTGGAGAGCTTGTCGCCCTCCGATTTGATCCAGGACACGATCTTGCCTTCCGTCATGGTGGAGCTGAGCGCCGGCATGAAGATCTCGCGGTACTTGGAACGGACGATGAAGGTGGTGGCGCGTGGGGTGGGGCGGCGGCGCGTGAGAAGGGACGAGGAGAGGGTGGTGCGGTGAGGGGTGAGCGATTGCGCCATTGTTGAAGGGAATGAGATTTGGGATTGGGAAGGGGAAGGAGAAAAGAAGGGTGATGAGCGAGTGAAGAGAGGGAATCTCGAAAGCATCGAAGGCAAAGTGAGTTTAGTGAAGGTAAAAGAGGATAATTTAGGACAATTTTGGTTATCTTCACCGTAAACCATCATTAAATCGTTTCTTTTAATTGTAAGGTCATGAGTTCACATTAAAGAATATTAAAAAAATAATTTTTTTATATAAAAATAAATATAAGATTTACGTACATCATCCTATCTTATAAGAATATTAAATATTTTATATTTGACAGAATTTTATGAGTATTTTTTTTTCCACCATCAACCATCACACATTAACCATTGTTAATTTGTTAGTCACAACATCTTAGATCTATCTATGATATATGATCCCTCCGTCTTATTACATTTGCAGCTTACGTCTATCAAGTTATTTATCTCATCAAAAGATCAATTAAGTGCATGTATAAAGTTAAGTTGTTATCCAGATCCAACGTGGATAATCAGCCAACTTGTTCTAGAAAAATCAGTGAAGGCAAACGATAATCTTTGAAAAGATCAGAGGGTGTTCTTTATATCCGTTGATCTTTTAAGAAGATATCTTTTTGTATCTGTTGATTTTTTTTCAGAGAATGAGTGTTATATCCGTCGATCTTTTCGTGGGAAATTGGCTGACTAACCAACGTTGTTTTTGATTATTACCCATTGGCGTTCCAGATGAAAGGAGTATATCATTGCCAAGAAATGGAGTATGTTCTCTACTGTTCTTGAACACAATTTTGTTTATAACTAGCAGTTAGTCCATTATCATTATATATATGAGGTTGAAGTGGTTAAAGTCACATTACTTAATTGGTTAAAGTGAGATCATTGCAACCATTGATTGAAAAAAGTGGATGAATCATAATCAATGACTTAAAGATAGTTAAAGTGAATCCATGTTATCTACTCATTTGCCTTAATTATCTTTTTTGTCTTTTAGTGAGGAAAAAAAAATCAATGATGGTGATTCACACTTTTTCAATTAAGGGTTATAATGAACTCATTTCAACCATTTCAACCCATCTATATATATATATATTGGGGTTGGAGTAGCTTTATCTCTCACAATTTATAAAATAAGTGTTATAATTTTAAATTTTAAAATTTAAAATTTAAGTCTTTTTTTTTAAATCCTAATTTTTAAAAATTTGTGAAAAGGGATGCAGCCACGTTGGTTGCAGTAACTGTAGTCCCTTTTTTCCCATATACATATATATAAGTCAATGCCTTAAGGGAGAATAAACATTTCAAATATTAACCAGTATAAGAGTGCAGGCCCAACTGAGCAAGCCTAATTATGCACCAAATACAAAATGTAAAACCCCAAGGAAATGCTTAAATGGTTTGATAGTTCTACTTATACCATTAAGGTGCACCTTCCTTTTCGATAACCCATCACTTTAAAACTCCATACTTAAGCGTGCTTAACGTGGAGCAATGCTGGGATGGGTGACTTCCTGAGAAGTTTCTCAGGACGTACGCGAGTGAGGTCAAAGCACACTGAAACGACTAGTGTTGGTCTGTGGGGCCAGTCTGGTGAATAGTTCTTGGTGACAACCCGGTAGCAAGGATTTCGTCGGGACGTTACAGTATGGTATCAGAGCAACCCTGCGATCGCGTGCTAGACCTGTGGACAAGAGGTCCAGGTCAGCCGCCTAGCGGGAGAAGGTTCTGGGGCTGTGTGTCGTGCTTGAAGTCGCAACGAGGACGTTGCATTCTTTAAGTGGGGGTGTATGTAATACCCCAAGGAAATGCTTAAATGGTTTGATAGTACTACGTATACCAATAAGGTGCACCATCCTTTTCAATAACCCATCATTTTAGAACTTCGTAGTAAGCGTGCTTAACGTGGAGTAATGATGGGATGGGTGACCTGGAAAGTTTCTCAGGGCGTGCGCGAGTGAGGTCAAAGTGCACTGAAAAGACTAGTATTGATCTGTGGGGTCAGTTGTCAACCTGACGAGTAGTTCTTGGTGACGACCCAATAATAAGGATTTAGTCGGGGCGTTACAAAAAATGTGACCAAATGTACAACTATGCGATCAGATCAAATCGATGGTGATGATGATGATGATGATGATCGATTGAAGATGTTGATGACGGGGACGATAAATAATTGAAGATGAGGAGGAAACAATGATGATGTAGGATATACATAAAATGGGAAGAAGATAACAATGGGAAAATAGGAAAAACAGACAAAATTAGAAAAGATTGATTTTTATTTATTTATTTAGTTTTTTTTTAAAAGTGATTGCTAAAGTTGTTTTAATAGTAACTTCTTGGAATAAGTCTTCAAAGTGATATGTCATGAGAATTTTCATTTTTTTTTATTAGTCATGCGCAAATCATCTTACTATTGGTTTATACCTATTCACATATTAGCTTTTTATGGGTTCATTTGTCAATGAATTAATTTAGATTATTAAAAGTGTTATTACTACTAAACATATGAAAGGTTGAGTAAACTTAGAGCTACACTTCTTACATGATTTATTACACTTAATTCATTATAAGTTTAGCAAAAACGATTGTTGTTGTAAATTAGATAACACATATGGGTTTTCATTTGGTCGGTCACTTTTTGATTGATTATGAGTCTATTAACAAACTCATATCCAATATTCATTAGATAAATCTTTGATCTTACATCAAAAGAATCAGTTTATAAATTTTATTATCCAATAAAAAAATAAATTTGATGGATTGTGTTATACAAAAAAAGTTTCTTACAATCAAACAATGTATGACTAATCAATAAATTCAATTTTATAATACACAACATAAATTATTTACCTCAAAATATCACATATTATATCTGAAAAATTGTTAATGTTTCAATACTATTCCCTCCGCCCTAACCCGACACAGAATTTTTATGTGAGGGTTGGATTTTAATGAAATTTGATGAAAAAAGAATATTATTTGAAAAAATCCCCAAAAAATACATAAAAATAAAAAAAATTCACAATCGTTACAACCCGAGAAAATAATTTCTATATGTTTCAATTGCCCAAACCAAAATCACCCAAACCTACATCAAAACGCAGCCATTCCCATCTCGTCTGATCACTCTCCTCCTCCTCCTCATCTTCTTCTCCCTCCAGCACCATCACCACCACTCTACTGTCGTCAACCACAACCAACTCTGGCCACCTCCGCCGTAAACCACCACCATCTTTGGCCATCTCTACCGGAGATGAGAACCCAAACCTATTCAAAAAGACGAGAACTCAAACCCATCCATCGAATCAGCAAAAAATGAAACGCAATTGACGAGATTCGATCTCGAAACTCTGTGGCTTTTGAGTAATGGAAAACGATGCGACATTAAACAGTCGTCCTGTTTCACAGAACTCACGCATTAATTTTGTTTTTTGAACTAGTATATTGTTTCGAAAATCGAAAATCAAAAATCAAAACCAGTGTGGCAGTTCAAATTATAACAGGATGTCAGTTCAAAAATTGAAACTGAAATAGTGCGTCAGTTCAAACTGAAATAGGACGTCAATTCAAAAATCGAAACAGTTCGTCAATTTAAACCGAAATGGGGCGCATCTTCAAATTTGTTATTTGAAGATGGGAGGTGATGCATCGAGGGCTTTGTTATTTGTTGAGAAAAAGACGAGACGGGAAAGAGGAGCAATAGCGATTCCATCATTGGCAAAGTGGAAAAACGATTTGTTTGTGTTGTTGTTGTTGTTGTAGATATACTCTTTCGGTTTTGATTTTGGTTCTTGTGGTTGGGGCTCTTTTGCGCTGCGAGGTTTGTCTGGGGTGATTGTGTGTTGCTGGTGTTTTTGTTTTGTGGTGATGGGATGGTTTAGGGATAAAAGAAGAGGTAAAGGTGAAGGAGGCAATGGTGGTGGACAGGGCAGGGTGGCAGTGGCAGGAGAGAAGGGCAACGACGGAGATGCGAAGACGCAGGAGGTGGAGGAAGAGAGAAAGGGGGGAGTTGGTAGAGTATTAAATTGTATGTTTGGAGGATTGTTTTTCGTGTTGTATGTTTTAGGAATATTTTTCGGAAAGTTATATCCTAGGATAATTTACTGTATTTTTTTTAGAGATAATAGAGTTTACTCTATCATTTAGAAGAAAAGGTAGTGGATGTAATGTAACAAGACTTAATTATTATTTTTAATTAAAAATTTGCTAAAAGAAAAAAGGATACAAGTAAATTGGGATAATAAAAAAAAAACCTTACATCTATTATGAAACTAATATTTTATGAAAACATGTTCTTCACACTACCCCCACCACACACATCTCACCATCCTCCTTTTTTCCTTCTTTTATTACCCCCCCCCCCCCCTCTCTCTCTCTCTCTCTCTCTCTCTCTCTCTCTCTCTCTCTCTTCTTTATATTTTTTCTTAAAATTATATCTACTTAATTTATATAACTTATATTTTATAAATCTAACATAAAAATTAAATATATAATCTTAATATACATAATAAGATCTATAAAATAAGACTAATATTGAATATATAATATTAAAGTTAGAATATAATATTTTTTCTTGTTTAAGGAGATAAGAACAATAATAAAAAAAACTATAAAACTTCTTAAGATATAATTTCATTACAATCGATTATGATTATAGTACATTAATAATACATTAATAGATCGATAGATAAAATTGAATCTAATTGATAGACATAATTTCATTCCACAGTTGAAGACGCGTTCTATAACTCTCCACCCACCCTCTCGTTTCCCTCGATGCTTGATCCCACCATCATAAAGGAATTGGTGGTACTGGATAATAAGGATGTAAGAAAACCTGTACGAAATGGTTTCTCATATGGGCAATAGCTATTTTTCGACATTGTCGAATAAGAACGGGAGGAGATCTCAAAGGTAAGTGAGTGAAACAACCTGTGATATTTATATCAAATACATGCAATACGATATTGTATCTTGATGTAATAACCGATACCAGAACCATAGAGTCCATCCAATATCCTGGTGTTGTTGTGGGTTCAAAGTAGTTCAGTGAGAAAATTAGAAATTCTGTTTGACCTTGTAGTGGAAATAGTCTATCATACAAATCTTTGTTCTCTTGAATCTCTTAAATAAGATCTCTTCGTACTTGAGGCCATTCATTTTCATTGTATCCCAATTATGCTGCTATCGTCCTGAACCCACAATGTCTATCACTTTGAACCTTAATAATACGAGAAATATAATGACGACACGACTCGGGCAATTGCTGAATATAGAGATTGAGTGTGGCTGGAGATGGGGAACGCTAATATGTAGGTTGCGTGTAACGACTTCTAGATCTCTTTCCTCGTCTTCCTCTCCCTCACAAGGTTGCGGAATCTTTATTGGATAATTCTACAAAAGAAGATATACAATGAGAACTTTGCTCATCTTTACCAGTAGATTGACCCTTATGTTCTGTGTTATATGTGGGAGCTCGAACATTGCTTTGAGATGGATCTGCCATATCAATGAACTTGTCAATAAAATACTCTCGCATATCTGAATCCATGTCCCATAATATCTCCATAAGTTGGGAAGTCTTGTCAACTCGTGATCCTCTTTTAGAGGATCTATGTGCACGCATAGATAATTTTGCCAATGAGGATGAATAATGCATAGAGGAATTGGAATAGATTAGTACCAATATTGTGCAAGGTCATGCATGCATGGTAGTCCATGGGTTGCCTTGATGGAACAATTGCACAAACCGACTTTAAAAAAAGATGCTTCTGTAATGCCTTTCAGCTGAACATCAAGAAACTCCCTTGCCTCTAGCGATATACGACCTCTTACTTTGTCATAAATAACATAAAGGGAAATTTAAACTCCACAATTTAAATTATAGAATATATTATACCTTTGACTCGAATAGCTTCTTAGATGCATGTATTGGTTTGTCCAAGGTGAAACAAATCGCTCTTTATATGGCCTAATCCATGTCTCCCAAAGATAATTAATCACATCTGGAAACTGTTGAAAATCATCACGCATAACATACCACCTCCTCTCGAATGAGGACTCTGATGAATATATCAATGAGTACCATGATGCTAAAAATTTATCCCAGTGTGGACCAAGAAAAGCACCGTATTTCTTCATTATGGTGGGTTTATGTGCCAAATGCATAACATGTGATGTGCGGTAGGAAAACATGCTTCAATGATATTAATCAGTGCCAAATCGAGATCAATAATAAACACTGATGGGAAGTCTGACCCTACAATAACCATCCATTTTCTTAAGGTGGACAAAGCCCATGTCAATCGCTTTGAATCCTCGTGGCTGAGATAGTCAAACAAAAGCAAGAAATTTTGCATGGCTGAAGTTATACCCACAATCTCCCATATCGGAAGTCGATACTCATTAGTTTTGTATGCGGCGTCGATGATCATTACAAAAGAAAATTTAACTGACAACCCTACACTCACTACAAAATAAACAGTTTTTAGCGACCGAAATTTTCAATCGCTAAACTTTAATTTCGATCACTAATCAATGATTGCGGTCAAATTTGATTGTAAAAAATGGTCCCTAAAATGCTAATCGCTAATTATATTTACGATCGTTTCGGTCCCTATTTAGCCATCGTTTGTATTTTGATCGCAAAATTATCGACCAAAAGACATATAGTCCTAAAACTTGTTACCACCGAAATGGTCACAAAGCCTTATTCGTGGAATGATTTTTCCAGTGACATTAGCGACCGTTTCAGTTACTAATTAGCGATCGATTCGGTTACAAAAGACCTTATTCCAGGTACCTATAACCTGATTTTCTGAAATCTCCAGTGCGATTTGACCTAAACTTCGTCCAAACCACTCCAAACCCATCCATCCAACCTCTCACATCCACAATCCAATACCAATACATGAAAGTACACAAAAACAATATGAAAAAAAACACAAAATGATATCAAATTAATCGTTATAAAACAAAAATCGTGTATGAAACAAAAAATTGTAAGAAAACTACATCAAAATAGAGAAATCATGCACATCTACATATGCCTAGAAACCGTGGATCTGCTCTGGAGGACATGGAGGTAGCGGTGGCGTTGCATCATGAGAATCATCCGGACGACGATCAAAAGCTCCTCTTCTGCACTGGGACATCATCTGGGCCATCCTCTCCATCTCTGCCTTCTGAGCTACCACCTGCTCCTTCAGCGTAAGAATCTCGAAGTGGTCGACGGATGTTGGTACTCTACTGACCGAGGATCGAGATACCCCACAAATGGAACATGACTCCAAACCCAAATCCCCCTTCCAGAATAACATACAGCCATAGGGACACACATCTATCTTCTGAACAGGTAGACGAATGTCCCTCATCTGCCTGTTAGTCGAGTACAACGTGTTCGTCATCATGTTATCTTCCGGGCATATATCCTTCAACAGAGCAGCAATGACATCTGTCGTCCTATGAGGTATGTTGTACTCACATTTGATGTTCACCAACCTAGATGCGGCCTCCAACTGAGATAGTTTGTAACTAGGATGCAATGGCTCCCGTGCTGCATTCAACATGTCAAAGAACTCCCCGGAAGCAGGCGACAGATTGTCCTCGTCATCATTCCTATTCCCTACCATGCTCTCGAAGTTAGAAGCCCTAAAACCATCTGCCTCCATGTTCTCATACCCCGGACATTCTCAATGACTCACCCACTTCAATCTCACCGTGAAAATTCCACCTCCAATATTCAAGCAAAAAGCCGGACGCATACAAATGCATCCTCACGACATCAACCAACTGATAGTCTCTATTCCAACACTTAATACATGGATACTTCAAGTATCCAGAATAATTGAAGGGTTGATGTTGAATAACAAAGTGTATGAATTTGTAGACATTCCGAGCATACTTCTCACTAAAAAACCCGTCAACTAGCCGTTCATACATCCAAAATCTATCATACATCTATGATAAATCCGAATCCATCACTGTCATGAAAACTCATGACGCATTATTATTTTTATTAATTTAAAAACCACTACAAATACTTACAAATTTTAGCTACTTACAAATTTTAGCTTTCTTTATTGTCATTAAAAAAAAAGAAGAATTGAAAAAACCCTTTGACATGAACTACATAGACTATTTTATCTTTCATGAACCCAATCAAACATCGTCCAAAGCAAATCAACCATCGCCCAAAGTAGCCCAAAATAACCATAAACATCGCCCATAAATTGTTATCCAACTCCATCGTCCAAACCATCATCGAATAATCACAAAAACAATTTACTAGTAAACACGACCTATCATACAGACCTTAAACCTAAAAATAACCAATTCAATCATAACTATGTTCATCGTGCCCCAACCTAAAGTAAATTGCTCTTGAAAATGTAAGACAACTTCTCAGCTTTGCAGAATAGACCTTTTTAATGATAAGTTTCAAACTCCAAGTCTCATCCTCTATGAGTGATACCAATACACGAGACTTAATTTTATGGAAGGTTAACCAATGATTTCTACCAAACAAGACCTTAATGCATTTGAAGTAGAATCCAGATAACACAAATGACAAACATAGAGGATGAACAAAAAAAAAAAAAAAAAAAAAAAGCTCTGACAGCGATGACACCAAAGACTTTCTTGAGAAAAGATGCCAAAGAAACCAAATGCTGCACGTCTAGCTATATCTTACATGTCAAAATCGACCAATCAAAGTCAAAACCTCCATCCATTCGAAACCATCAAATCAAGAGTTTTCAACTCCAAATAGCAAAAACATTAAAAATAGAAGAGCAACTTAGAGGATATCTTCATGAACGATGATTGAATTGAATGAAACCCTAGAAAAGAGGAATTGAAGAATGGGGGATGAGAGGATTGGAGAGCGAACCTGTGGTGGCGGTAGCGATGGCAGTGAGTAATCTTAGGGGTGGTGTTGATGATCTGCTCGCAATGGCGGTGGCAGTGGGTGGTGATGCGACGACGATTTTGTGAATGGAAGTCGCATGGGAAATGGGGAAAAGGCGATTTGACAACGATGGTATAATAAGCATTTTACGACTGTTTCGGTTGCTAAGTTAGCGACCGTTTTTAAAATCAGTCGCTGAATTAGCGATCGAAATTTAAAAGCGATCGCAAAAAGATATTTTTTTTGTAGTGACTTTTAGGATGACACCAAAGAATATCGGTGATTTCATTTGTTTCTTGATTTGAAAGAAACTCATGCATGAGTTAAAAAACAACATTTTAGCTACGAAAAATTTTAACTACGGATAAAATCCGTCGCAAAAACATATATCTTAACGACGGATCTGTAGCTAAAAAACAAAAAGGAAAAAATGAATTATATTTGCGACGCAAAGTCAATGCTGTCGCTATATTTTTTGGAAGTCAATGAATTACATTTGGAAGTCGCTGTTAATCCGTCATAATGTTGATGTCATGCATATTGAGAAGAACGTGTTTGACAACATGTTCAGCACGGTCATGGATGTGGCGGGGAAGACCAAAGACAATGAACATTCAAGAAGAGATTTGGCTTTGTACTGTAAAAGACCCAAACTCCATCTTGTGAGGACGGTTGGTGCCAATGGCAAGACGCAATTCTTGATGCCAAAAGCTCCTTT